>BLSH010039810.1:64066-81472 GCA_018402905.1 Glandirana rugosa
ATCGTGTAACGTTCCCGACGAAAGAGCTTCACTACGAAAGATGTTCACTAGTCGTGAAGTTAGAGACGTAGTACATTTGTAAATAAGAGACAGGGAAGTGTCCATACACAGTCGACTTCGTTAGTAGGTGAGAGTTGCCTTGAGATGAGATTAGACACATAAAAACGATACCATACACAGTCGACTTCGTTAGTAGGTGAGAGTTGACTTGAGATGAAATTATAGACACATAAAAACGATACCATACACCGGACAAGGTAGACAACGGGATACGCGTAATAATATTACAAAAACAAAGAGACCTGTGAAGGGACAGAGAATAAATGTTTACATGATGCAGAGATTGAAGTGCTGATCACTTGTAGAAAGCATCACTTCGAGAAAGCAGCCCTTGCAATGTGCTACCCCCAGCTATGTGCTGACCCCATAAGGGTGCTCAAATTTATACTGGTATAAGGGTGGGGGTGGAAGTTTGTTAATTAATCAAGAGTGATTATAAGGATGCCTAGCAATCAAGTGGACCTTTCACTTAAGACAAACCAGAGATGAGCCATAAAGATAGCAGTACATAAAACTTGGGTAAGACACTACAGAGAAACAAAAACATTATAATAATGCGCATAGGGCAACAGATGGAACAGGCCACATACCATAGCAAAAATACACAGATATTAAAGTAGAGTTCAGTTGAGAGTGGATGATTGCTTCAGCTGACACATACCATAGCAAAAATACACAGATTAGAGTAGAGTTCCATTGAGAGTGGATGATTGCTTCAGCTGACACATACCTGTGAAGGGACAGAGAATAAATGTTTACATGATGCAGAGATTGAAGTGCTGATCACTTGTAGAAAGCATCACTTCGAGAAAGCAGCCCCTGCAATGTGCTACCCCCAGCTATGAAAGCTTATGAGCACAACTGTATCTGTAGTGCTTTCTTATCTCTCTTCAAAGCATTAAGTCCCGTGGCTTTCTCCTGCTCCTTCTGTTATCAGCATGATAACTTCTGACACGTTCTCTGACGTGATAAAATCAGCCTGAATTTTGTGTCAGGATGGGTGCTATAAATAGATTAGCAGAAAGCTGCTTTACTCACAGGACAGCTCTGAAAGTCTCTTCCTATCTGGAGGGGGGTGTGTGCACCTTTCCACCAATCACCTGTCTCCCAGTGTAATCCAAGACTTCACTCACAGTGCTGAATGAGGAAGTGAAAATGTCTAAGACGATGTGCACTTTCTTAACAGTATATAAAGCTGAAGACAGCAGATATACATTTAAAACGTATGGAGGAGGATTTGTTTAATCTCTGTGTATCATCTGAGGCTGTTTGCTTCACTGGGTATATGTGAGGGTTTACATCTGCTTCAAGGGAAGTTGGTTACAAGTGACAAGAAGGCAGCTGTATTAAATACATTCTTCTCCTCACTTTTTACTATGGAAAAGGAGGGGGTATAATAAACAAGACAATATTCTCAGCTAAAGAGCAAGGAGAGTGTACCCTTGTGGCTAACAGAAGCCAGTGTTCTAAAAAGACTTGAAAAACATAATGTGAACAAATCACCATAACCAGATGGCTTGCACCTGAGAGTCCACAAAGAATCTGCAAGGTCATTGCTAGACCGCTATTCTTAATCTTTAAGGAAAGCTTACTGATTGGAATGGTACCAGCAGATTGATGTAAAGATATAGCATTACCAATATTCAAGAATGAACCAAGATATATACCTGGAAACTACAGGTTAGTCAGGGGATGATAAAGGACCATATGCAGGAATTTGCAGAAAAGAATAGTATCATTAGTAGTAACCAGCATGGATTTCTGAAAGATCGTTTTTGCCAGACCAACCTATTAGCTTTCTTTGAGGAATTAAGCTGTAATCTGGATAAAGGAAAGCCAGTGTATGTCTTGTATCTAGAGTTCGCCAAAGGATTTGACATGGTACTCCATAGACGCTTAATCCACAAATTGAGGTCTGTTGGTGTTGACGATTGTGTATGTACCTGGATAGAAAACTGGTTACAGGGACACGTCCAGAGGGTGGTGATAAATAGCGTATCTTATGGTCTGCAGTTATAAGTGGGGTACCCCAGGGTTCTGTCCTGGGACCAATCTTGTTTAATTTGTTTATAAATGATATAGAGGTTGGGATAAATAGGTCAGTCTCAGGGTTTGCTGATAATACAAAGCTAAGCAAGGCAATAACTTCACAACAGGATATAGCAAATCTACAGGAAGACCTCGATTAAATAGAGTGGTGGCCAAACACATGGCAATTGAGGTTCAGTGAATGCAAATGTAAGGTAATGCACTGGGGGCTAAAATATGAATGCAAGTTACACGCTAGGGGAGGGACCTCTGGGGGAATCGAGGATGGAAAAAGATCTGGGGGTCCTAATAGATCACAGGCTCCGCAATAACATGCAATGCCAAATCAGCTAGGCCTGTAGAATATATAGCATGATTTAAAAAGGGCATTTACTCAAGAGATAACACTAGAATTCTACCACTTTGTAAAACTCTGGTTCGGCCAGACCTTGAGTATACCATCCAATTAAGCTCTCGAGTCCTTAGAAGGGATGTGCTGAAACTGTAGAGTCCAGAGAAGAGCAACAAAACTAATAAGGGGGCTGGAGGATCTCAGCCCGATTACAAACATTAAACTTATTCTCCCTGGAGAAGACACTTAAGGGATATGATAGCGATATACAAATATATTAATGGTGATTCCAGCATTGGGAGGAAACTATTCAGTCTCAAGTCACTCAAGAAGACACATAGCCAATCAATGAAGTTGGACAAAAAACGGTTCAACCTTAAACTGCGTAAGGGTATTTTTTTACTGTTACAGTGGTACAGGGCTGGTGCTACCACTAGGCGAACAAGGCAGTCGCCTAGGGCACACTGCCGTCTCGGACGCAACCAAGAACCCTGGGAGGAAGGTGGGGAAGCATCCGGCAAAAGTGACAAGCCGGCGAGTGCTGAAATTAGTTGCCGTCCCCTGGAAAACCTATCCACCTGCTGCTCTCCTCCCCCAATGGCCGCCCTGTCCTCTACTCTCTGTGTCCGGGTGATGGCTCGGGAAGTGTAGCAGTGTTAGGTGGAGAGGACCCATTCCTCACGCTGCTCCGTCCACTTCACCTCCAGCATGCCTGCAGTCTGCCCTGTGAGCAGCTTCACTCACATCCCTCTGCCGCCCCTCCCCCCTGCTCGTGTGTTCTGTCTGTGAGACTGTGAAGGATTTGGTGCACAGGAGATTAAAGCAGCCGAACCGACAGTCACACTGATATACCGCTGAATAAGCCAGAGAGCATTCCAAGTGAGTGATCGCTTTTACTGATTTCCCCCCCCGAACTCTCTCTCTCCCTGACCCCCCCTCTGACAACCCCCCTCTGACACCGCCCCTGCTCTCTGACACCCGTCCTTCTCTCTGACACCCCTCTCCACTTTGACACCCCCCTCTTCTCTGACACCCCCCTCTGACACTCCCTCTCTCTCTTTGACACCCCTCTCCTCTCTGAGACCCCCCACTCTCTCTCTCTCTCTTTCGGACAGCTCTCTCTCTCCCTGACCCCCCTCACTCTTTCTCTCCCTGACCCCCCTCTTTCTGCCCCCCCAACACCCCACCTGGTGAACCTGTCTTGCAGATGTAGCAGTTAGAGGGTTGAATCAAACAAGTTAACACTGGCATAGGGGGTGGAGCCAGGGGTGGGGCAAAGGGGAGGTGGCAAAATGAGGTTTCGCCTTAGGTGTCAAAAATCCTTGCACTGGCCCTGGAGCAGTAAGGATGTGTAACTCCCTTCCACAATTTGTGGTTTCAGTGGGAAATGTTGCTAATTTCAAAAACTCTTAGATGCATATAGTTATTATATCTTAATCGTACAATACAGGACACATGCAAAGTGTTTATAGACCCCTGGGTATTAGGCTCATACCATCAGGTGATTGGGCACCAGCACAGCATTCCAGGCATCTCCTCTATAACTCTACCCCACTCTATGAGTGTAGTTTGTTGCTAGTGTGTTAGGGCTTGTTCACACATGAGATTGGGGAGTGGTAAAGCCCCGTGGGTTGAGCCACTATTTTACCACCACACCCAACAGCTGCTCCCGTTAGCTGCAGAGGTATTGCTGCTAGTGTACAAATGCTGCATCTGCAATGCTTTGCTTCATAGCCATGGCAGGAAGTATGTCGCCTGTCACTGTCGGTGAGTGTAGCGCCCGCTTACCGTGATCCATTTGAAGTGAATGGGGCTGCTTTGCCCACAGTTGCAAAGTCCAAAGGGTAAAGCAAATGGTGTGGAGACGATACAAGGACTCCTTACCACCTGTCATATGCTCTTTAAAGAGCTTTCCGAACGCAGATCAATCTTTATAGAGCACTGCACATGTAAATGAGGCTTTAAGGTGAAAGGATCTCTTCTCTTTAACAGAGAAAATCACCCTTAGCTTAACAATATTTCTTATTTTAATTTTTTTTTAATTTATTTTTCATTTTATTCTATCAACTCCTCACTGCCTTCTGATACCACAAATAGAACTAGTGCATCCAGATTGGCTCAACTTCGGTATATCTTCGGAACCGTACCCGGACCCTGTGCTGTGGCGATGGCTTATAATGTTGCTTCTGGCATTGGATCCTGTATGGGTGCTCACCTTGATGCCTATTTCTCTACTGTAGTGGGCTCCCAATATGCCTGCCCTAAGCAGACCGAAGATGGTGTGCCATGAACATTGTGTACATTCATGTCCTGTCTGTTTGCTTACCTCTTGGTTGTGCTCATCACCACCTGTGGGCGAAGTAATCTCCTCTCAGTCAACTCCACCCCAGTCTCCAATTAAGGAAACACTATTTAAGACCATGTGCTGCAAAGTCTCTTTGCCGATCATTGTTTTGTGTGTTTGGCTTTGTGCGTGGTTGTTCCTGTTGTATGCTCTGAGTCTATTTCCGTTTACCGACTTTTGCATTGTTCTGACTATCCCTGCCTGCTTGATACCCCGACCTTCGGCTTCTTTTCTGTTTATCCTGTCTGCTTGATACCCCGACCATGGCGTGCTCTTCCGTCTGTTCCTGTCTGCTTGTGGCCCTGACCTTTGGCTAGGCTGCTGACGATCCTTGCTGTTCCTGCGTTGCTGCTTCCTCTCTTCCACCTGTAGCCAGCCGAGCATGAGCTAGGGGACCCCGGGGGCCACGACCTGGATCCAGTGGCAGCCAAATCCATCCTCACCACCAGAGGCTCTGGTGAATACCTACTGGCTCTTAGACTCTGCGCCCTGGGGAAACCGATGCACTAGCTCCCTGTGTTTGTGTCAGTACTCCAGAGACCCGTCTTCTCGCACCAGTTAGAGCTCATTAGCAGCAGTCAGCTATAGGTCCACAACCTTAGCGGTGCGCTTCACACTTCAGCGGTGTAATTCGCACCCCAGCGGTGCGCATCTGTCGCCTGACCCCAAGTGTCCTGGCGGTGTGCGATTTTTTTTTTTTATCCTGCAACCATGAGTTGCAGAAAAGAAAACCGCTTGATTCCCCCCATCAACACAGTCAGCATTGATGGGGAAATCCCTCCCACATAGCTATTGTGTTGACCCAGTGTGGAGGTGCAGGGAGCTGTCCCCACCAGAGAACATAGTGATTATTCCTAGAGGCTACAGACACTGGTAATAATAGCATGTAAAAATTTGACATGCTGGTTTTACTCAAGATTTGAACCCTCCTTAGGCAAGGCAGACACAGAAGGGTATCATAAGGGCATTAAGGCAGTATCGAAGGAAAATGTGGAAGATTTTTCTCCTCCAGGTTACCACTATAATAAAGCAGGAGCTTTGTGCACTTGTTAATGTGGAAAAACTCACTGCTGCCGTGTGCAAAAGTCTTGGCATTGTGCAGCTTGGTTTTCCTCTGTCTCTGTCCTGTAGGACTTGGCAAAGTGCTGAGGCACGAAACATGTTGTCACTGTGACAGGATTCTTCACTCGGACAGCCCTGAGACCAGTCCAAGTCGGAGCTGACCGCAGCACACCCCTCTACAAGCCGACACTATCCCTCTCACTGACGTCATCACAGTGGGACCAGCTTGTTGCGGAGAGGAGCTCCCTTCTCACACGGGAAGCAGCAGATACTGTGCCTACATCCACCAGCGGCTCCCATCCATCCTCACCCTCTTGGATATAGGAGCAACATGGCGCTCCCCAACTCCCTCCTGGCCTCTGCACACCCACACGGCAAGTGAGTGTTGTCGGTCTTATCACATACCAGGCAGACCGAGTAGGGCACTCGGCACGGCGGTGCTACCACTGATAACAGAATTGAAGCGCTCTGTATGAGCATACCTACTCTTGATTTATGGCTATTTGTGCCTGGATGTTTTTATACCTGGACAATTTTATGCCTGGATAGTTTTATGAATTTATGACATTGATTTTAATTTTAAACTAGACTATTTACCAATTATGGAACCCTTGTGTGTCCTTTAGTAATCACCCATATAGCAATCCCTAGCGCTTGGACATTGGCTGCATATTGTTTATTACTCCCCCAGGAGTTTCACAGAGCAGCTGGGAATACTGGATGTGATATCTTAGTCCGGTCAGGTCAAAACATGCAAGAGAAGCGACGGATCTCTTATGCTGTTTGTTGCCTAAAGCAAAATGCTGATCGCTAAAAAAAATACATGAGCTTCTTTTTTGGCAGATTACAGGCGTTGTACTGCTTTTACATTGGTGACCTTTCAAATAAAATACGCTGCAAAAATGCACGAAAAAACGCCTGTGGTATAGCAACTCCTAGATGCGAACGGAGCCTAAGTAATATTTGTTTGGACAGCAGAAGACATTACAAAGCAGCCATTTCAGCAACAATCCAGTCTACTCCTCAGTGAGGCCCATAACATGCAGGCATGTTTTGCCATTGATGTCAAAGGTCGATGACATCATCTTTGGATCCATCTGTAACCATCAACAGAACACAGTGGCAGCTGGTGGGTTTTTTATTTTGGGAGGTGACAAACAATCACCCCCCTGGGCGGCCGGCGGCACTAACACCCCCCTCCCCTTGCTGTCTGCCTGTCGGCCCTGCACTTACTCCATCAAGGCGGCAGGCTCCAGTGTCCTCTCCTCTAGCCTCTTCCACTGTGCATCTTCTCTCACCTCCTCCTAGGTGCTAGGTGTCCAATAGGATCACCTGATATTTTGGCCGATCAGGAAATGGGTCTCACAACCTGCTTCCTGATTGGTGGGGAGGAGATTTAGTGTGAAAATAGCATTTGCTATCGTCACACAACTGGGTGGGATCGCTGCGCCCCAAGCCCACCCTTTTTTGAAGCCTATTAGAGCCTTTGGCTCCAATCACGTGCTTCAAAGAAACACCCACCCACCCCATTGGAATCCATAGTCTGGCGCCCTGTATGTAGATCAAGGGGCCGGCCGCATGGGTGGGGGGGGCAGCGACCGTGCGCCCCTAATGGACAGGCCGCCACTGACAGAACAGTTGTATTATTTTAGGCTCGGTTTACACTATAATCTTATAAAAATGGTCCAATTTATACTGCACATCTAATGTAAAGAATGTTGTTCCATTACAGACACACCGCCTCACAGATCCTCCAACTCAGAGTGCTGGCTCCTGGGGGGTTGCTGGTCTCTTCAGAAAATCCATCCATGAAACTCAGACAACGGGAAGTGGCTCACTAATTAAAAGCCTTGTATGAGTTTATTGAGCTTTCTGATGTACTGACTGTTCCACTTGGCTTGTAGAAGTTACATAGTTACATAGTAAACGAGGCTGAAAAAAGACACAGTATTAAAATGTATACCCCGCAATGTTGTGGTCCCTTAGGTGTGCATCTAATAGTTTTTTGACATTTTCTAGACTCCCAGCAGAGACTACTGCTTGTGGAAGAGAATTCCACATCCTCACTGCTCTCACCGTAAAGAACCCTCTACGCTTTTTAAGTCTAAACCGCGTTTCTTCCATTTTTAATGAATGGCCGCGTGTCTTTGTGTGCTCCCTTGCCCGGAATAGTTTTGTACCTACTGTGGGGTCACCAGTACAGTATTTGTACATTGAAATCATATCTCCTCTCAAGCGTCTCTTCTCCAGAGTGAATAAGTTCAGTGCTTGTAATCTTTCCTCATAACTTAGGTCCTCCAATCCCTTAATCATCTTTGTGGCCCTTCTCTGTACCCTTTCCAATACCAGGACATCCTTCCTGAGGACCGGTGCCCAGAACTGGACAGCATACTCCAGGTGCGGCCTCACCAGAGACTTGTATAGCGGGAGAATTATTGATTTATCCCTGGAGTTGATCCCTTTCTTGATGCATGCCAACACTTTGTTAGCTTTGTTTGCAGCAGCTTGGCATTGCATGCCACTGCTGAGCCCGATCTCCACCAGGACCCCTAGGTCTTTTTCCATTCTAGATTCCCCCAGAGGCTCTCCCCCTAGTGAGTAGTTTGCTTTTTGTTCTTTGTTTACAAAAAGCTTTTATTGGAAGGTAAAAAGAGCATACAAGTGAATGTAAGAACAATTCCAATAATGACATAGTAATTGAAAAAGTAATATTGATGCAGGTAAAGTGGTGAGATAAGGATTATGTTTAGGGGTGAACATATAATGACACATGTATAATGTACAACAGCAGAGTTATATTTGCAAGACATATATATAAATGATAAGTAGATAGTATATAGAATCGAGAAAATGCAAGGGTTTTATAAAGGTTCATAACGGGAGATAAAAAATTGAAAGGGGGGAAAGTAAATATAGTTTTATTTGATAATTTCGTCCCAAAGGTCCCATTTAGAATGAAATGTGGGGATGGAATCGTGTATAGTATGATGGATAAATTCCATGGTTTTGATTGAGGACATTCTAGATGTGCATTGAGTCCAAGAGAGGACTGGGGAGCGCCAGTTCAGTGCTATCATCCAGTGTACCGAACTGAGCAAAGTGTGGACTAATCTAATGGCGGGGGTGGATAACTCAGGGATTACAGAGAAGAGTAAGCAAATTTGTGGTGTGAGAGTGATCTGATTCACTGTAAGTTTATTAATCAGGGAGGAAATTTGAGACCAAATGGGGGATAACAGGCCACAACTCCAAAAAATGTGTAAAAAATCGCCAGCTATTGCGCAGCCTCTTAAACAATTAGGAGATGATGAAGGGTAAAATTTGTTGATTTTTGCAGGGCTTAGATACCATCTGGTAAAAAGTTTCCAAGGTGATTCTCTAATTGCTGTTGAAGAGGTGGCTTTGCAGAGATTGTTAGTCATCAGAGACCATTCCCTAGGAGAAAATTGTGTACCGAGGTCATCCTCCCATTTGGACATTGCTGTTGATTTAGGGGAATTGAATACGTTTTGAAGTAAATTATATAACACAGATATCTGGCCCCTATCCCTAGAGTTTTTTTAAACATAACTTTTCAAAAACTGAGAAATTAGGGTTTAGAGAGATCGTGTAGTTAGTGAAGAAGAAGTTTTTAATCAGGGTGTAATTGTCTTCTTCCGTAGAAAGGCATTGAAATTTGGTATGAAGATTATTAAATGAAATAAAGATATTGTTCTCTGTGAGAGAATGAAGAGAAGTGAGGCCTACATCGAGCCAGGTCTTAAAAGAATCTGGACTACTGAAAGCCTCTGGGAGTTTAGGGTCGCCTAAGAAGGAGGCTAGTGGGGGTATAGGAGAGATTAGATGAGAGGGGACACCAAATTTGTGCCAGAGCTGTAAGGAATGGGCAACTATGGTGTTACATTTGAGGAGATGTTTGAGTGGGATAATGGGGGACCATAATATACCCTTTAGAAAGTATGGGGAAATGGCGTTTTGTTCAAATGTAATCCAAGGAATATTAGAGGGGTTAACATGCCATTGGGCATTTGGGCAAATCTTGGAGCTAAGAAATAATGCCAAATGTTGAGAAGGCCGAGACCGCCTTGGGATTGGGATCTGAATAACATTGCATTACCGCATCTTGGTCTACTACCAGCCCAAACAAATTTATTTATTGTACGTTGCAATTTATCTATTTTGCTTTTAGGGATCAATAAAGGAAGGGCTCTAAAAAGGAATAATAGTTTAGGCAGAATTGCCATCTTGATCGCACATATTCTTCCCAAGAAAGAGATGTGAAAGGTGGACCATGTTTTAAGAGTATTAATAATTAGAGAAAAGAGAGGTGGGTAATTATATTGAAATAAGGTTTTATATGATAGTGATATGTATATTCCAAGATATCTGAAAGAGGAGGAGCATCAATTGAGTTTAAATCTATTTATTAATATATCGGATAGATCTTGGCTTAGATTGATTCCCATTGCTGAGCACTTAGAGAGATTTACACCAAGTCCTGATATGTATTGAAATTTTTTGAGCGTATTAATGAGAGGTGGGATTGAATTTATAGGATCTGTAAGGAAGAGTAGAACATCATATGCATAGAGGGAGGTTTTAAATTCAGTCTGGCCTTTCGTAAAGTCCTTAATCTTACTATTGTTTCTAATAGCAGAAGCAAGGGGTTCAATCGCTAGGGCAAATAGCAATGGGGATAAAGGGCAGCCCTGCCTAGTACCTCTATCCAAGGTAAAAAAGTCTGAGTTGCAACCCGGTAGTTTGATTCTAGTTTGGGGGGAATTATATAGGGCCAAAAAACCATGAATAAATTTATCGGGAATGCCAAATTTTGGGAGGAGAGTTTGTAAATAAGACCAGTCGACACTATCAAATGCTTTATGAATATCTAAGCTCATTAAGCAGGTAGGGATAGCGTTGAGATTGGCGTCTTGGATGATATTTGTTGTCAGTCTAATGTTGTCTGTGATATGTCTACCTGGAATGAAGCCTGTTTGGTCTTGGTGTATTAATGAAGAGATCACTGAGGTAAGTCTATTGGCCAATAGCCTTCCAAAGATTTTTAAGTCGTTATTTAATACAGAGATTGGGCGGTAATTGTTAGGAAGTGAGTGATCCTTTAGTGGTTTGGGAATTAGAGAAAGGTTAGCTAAGAGCATTTCTCGAGGAAAGAAGTTGCCCTCTAATATATGATTGAATAATTTGGATAACCAGGGGGATAAGATGTGGGAGAATTTCTTATAATAGGTTGAAGAGAAACCATCCGGGCCAGGGGCTGTGGTGGGTCTAAGGGATTTTATTATGTCTGCTATTTCTTTCTCTGTGCAGGGATCCGTCAGACAACCAATTTGATCTGACGATAGTGATGGAAGGGGAATGTCTTCCAGCCAGGAGAACGATTTGATTTGGCGGTTAGAGTCAGGTGGAGAAAGTAGGTTTTTATAGAACCGTGTAAATATGTCCAGCACTTCTTGTGGGTGGGTGGTAAGGGTACCCTTCTCATTTTTAAGTTTATAAGTATGGGTTGGATTAGAGAATTGTTTCAGTTTTCTAGCAAACATTGAGGAAATTGAGTTGCCCTGCAGAAGAAATTTAGATTTAGAAAATCGGATTGATTTTTCAGTGTCTGATGATAATAGTATATCTAAGGCCGATCGTTTTTCCTGTATCGTTCTATCAAGAGAGGGGGAAGGGGAGTTGTTAATTCTGTTGTGTAGTTGATTTAGTTCATGTGTCAGTTTTTTAATTTCAACTGATCTAATTTTTTTATTATTAGCTGCTAATTTAATGCAATGCCCTCTGATGACCGCTTTATGAGCAGCCCATATAGTGGAAAGTGAGGTTTTGTTATTGTCATTAATAGAGAAATATTCCCTGATAAGGGAATCAATTTGATTTACATTGCCTGGGTTGGATAAAAGAGAGTCATTTATTCTCCACTTGTAAGGAGTGGGGGCTAAGCCTATTTGGGTTGTGTGAAAGGAGACGATTTGGTGGTCTGACCATGGACACTGGTGGATCTCCGCTGCAGAAGAGTTTGCAAGAAGAATAGGAGTGCAAAAGACATAGTCCAGTCTAGAGTAACAGTTGTGGGGATGGGAAAAAAAAGTGTATGACCTACATCCTATATTGTGTGCTCTCCATGAGTCTATTAATTGTAAGTTGTTCAGGGAACGAGATAAAGATTTGGGAAAGGCCTTGGAAGAGGGTGATATAAAACTTCTATCTAGTGTGGGATTAGCTGCTAGATTGAAATCCCCTCCAATAATCATATGAGGAGATATATAGTTAGCTAAAGTGTTGAAGAAGTCAGAAAAAAATTTGGCATGAGTTTCATTGGGTGCGTAAATTGAGGCAATAGTAGTTGATTTGCCACTAATGGTAACTTTAATAATAATAAAACGACTGTCCTTGTCTTTGTGTATTTTATGCACATCCAGAATGATAGTGTTGCGTATGAAAATTGCAGCTCCTCTTGTTTTATCGGTGTGTGGTGACGAAACACTGCCCAAATGATTTATCAAAAAATTTAGGGTGTCCTGAAGAGGAGAAATGCGTTTCCTGCATCAGAATAATATCAGCTCCCAATCTCTTATAATGGCGGAATGCCTTTCTTCTCTTATTCGGGGAATTAAATCCCTGGACATTGTGGGAAAGAATTTTAATACCCATCTTGTATGTTAGATAGAGTAGTTAGTAATATGATTTTGAGGGGATAAAGAGGGGGCATCTCCATCTATCTCATGGGAGAAGGCCACCTCAAAGTAGCAAGATAGTAAATTTGTGCGTTTAGAGAAAAAGTATAGGGTATGTAGGACAGTATCCGTAACACCACCACACCAGAGCAATACATTTTGTGAAAAATAAAAAAAAGGAACATGCGTCAATATCATTATTGGACACCTGCAGTAAAGATAAGTAAGTTCTAAACCTTCCATAATAATATAACTCAGTAGTTAAATGAACATAAAAGATTATCACTCCTTCAGGAGGAGCTAGGGGGTCCGACATCAAATGAGAGACGGACAAACAATAAACAACCAATGGACAAACTGTCCAATACTTGTCCGAAAGGCCCAGCTCAACAAGGGGAGTGTAGGGCCTTGTGGTCAAGTGAGGGAACAATCATGCGACTGCGGAGAAGCCACAGATAATAAATGTAATAATGAGAGAAAAAAAATAACGTTAGAATCAGATTACATTTGTATTGTAACTGTGTCAGAATCATATCCTGCAAAATTCCACAAGCAGAAGAAACAATAAACAGATCAGGCTCCTAGTTAAATGAGAGAACATCTAATAACTATGTGATAGAGTCCTGTGCCTGTGTTGAACAAAATGGAAAAACATGGGTAGTGAGAGAGAGTTCCAGATTCACAGAGGTCCAAAAATGTCTGTGAATAAAAACCATGCGTCAATATATCCACGACCCTGAGTGTGAGAAATAGAGTTATTCTCATTATGGATAAGAGCAAGTATATCCATGCAAGGATATTTCAAAGGGTAGGGTAATGTCAGTCACATATCTTACAAAACCCAGATGGAGTGATGTAAGTGTTAACCGCTTCCCCACCGCGCGCCGTCTTTTCACGGCGGCAGTGGGGGAGCGCTGCGCAAATCGCCGTAAATAAACGGCGATTCGCATTTGGCCACCAGGGGGCGCGCGCCCCGGCCGCACTCCTAGGGAGTGTGCCCGCGGTTCGGGCGGACCCGATGTCCGCCGGCGAGCCGCGATGAGCGGCAACAGAGAAAGAACGGGGAACCGCCGATGTAAACACGGCGGTTCCCCGCCCTGTCAGTGGGGCATGAGAGATCTACTGATCCCTGTCACTGGGATCAGTTAGATCTCTCATGCCCATGTTAGCCCAACCCCCCCACAGTAAGAACACACCCAGGGAACACTATTAACCCCTAGCTCTCCCCCTGCAGGTTAACCCCTTCACTGCCAATGACATTTATACAGTAATCAGTGGACATTTACATTTCTGATCACTGAATAAATGTCATTGGTCCCAAAAAAGTGTCAAAATGTTCCGACATGTCCCCCCCAATATCGCATTACCGCTAAAAATCGCAGATCGCCGCCATTACTAGTAAAAAATAAAAAAAAAATAAAAACCCCAGAAATGAATTCTCACCATCCGTAAACGCGGCCACTTTTGCGCAAACCAATCAATAAACGCCGATTGCAATTTTTTTATCGCAAATATGAGGAATTATATAAATCGGCCAAAAACGGTGAAAAAAAATGTTTTTTTATATTTTTTTTTTTTATTTGAATTTTAGCAAAAAGTAAGAAATTTGGGTTTTTTTGCAAAATGGTCGCTCTTCTTTTGTTTATAGCGGCGATCAGAAATGACGCAGAGGCGATCAAATACCACCAAAAGAAAGCTCTATTTGTGGGAAAAAAAGGACGCAAATTTCGTTTGGGTACAACGTCGCACGACCGCGCAATTGTCAGTTAAAGCGACGCAGCGCCGAATCGCAAAAAGTGCTCTGGTCCTAAAGCTGCAAAACCTTCCGGGGCTGAAGTGGTTAAAGCTTCAACTATGGGTATGAAGATAGTGATTGTAGTATTGTTAATTTTCCAGGGATAGAGGTGTAGGAACATCCACGTAACATACTCCTAAAGCTGCTATGTGTACATTGGAATAGAGAAGTATCCTTCCTCTCTGTTTTGCTCAAAACCCCGTCCAGTTAAGAAGGCTACAACAAGATGATAGAGGGATAAAAAGAGGCTAATGGACTAAGTGGGAACCCAAACAGAGAGGAGAAAGAAGAGGAAGAAAAAAAAGGACCAAAACAAAACGTGTGTAATGTCCTGAACTCAGTGTGAGGAAATTATGGTAAACCCACGCCATCTACTGGGTGAACTTATGAGTGCAGTCAATCACATCATAGGATGAAAAATCTTTGTGGTAGTAGAGAGATATTATTTATCCTGATTTCTAAGAGGTTGGCGCCATCTTCTCTGACCGTTACGTGAGGCTGGGGTATTCCAGATGGGAGATGGTCTAGGAGTAGGGACAGGTCTGGGAGGCTGTTCTTGTTCCAAAAGGCCCAATTTGTACAGGAGATCTTTACCCTCCATCAAATTAAAGATCGTATGCGATGCTCCGTTATGTAATATTGTGAGCTTGAAGGGAAAGCCCCACCTGTATCGTATGTTGGCGGATTGTAAAATTGATGTCACCTCGCGCATCCCGCGTCTTCTCTCTAGGGTGGCCTGAGATAAATCAGAGTATATCTGTAGTCTGACACCATCAAGATCAATTCTCTGGGTGGATCTGGACACACGGAGAATATCTTCCTTGATTAGGTAGTCTTTTAGGCATAAAACAATATCTCTTGGGGGTTTTATCCGGGAGGAGATTGGAAAAAACTTTTGTCATAGCTGGCATCAGCTTAGTGACTGTTTCCGGAACTCCTCTTTTGCGCAAATTATGGCATCTGTTCCGGTTATCTAAATCCTCTAATTGCATTTGCGTATGATCAAAATTTTCAGAAAGTGTCTCAAAATCTTTTCTAAGATCATTATGTGCCAAGAGGAGTTCATCATGCTTTGCTTCTAATTTGTTTGTGCGGCCTCCTAGTGAAGTGATTTCCTGTGTGAGGGCATTAGTGGCTTTTGAGATTTCTGTTTGGAATTTATTAGCCAGTTTGTCATAAATCAGAGAAAGACTAGCATCTAGGTCTGCCTTAGTCAGAGGAGATGCGTACTCACAGTTTTCTGTGGTTTTGTGTTGCTGCTGCTGCACTTTAGAGGTGGTAGTAGAGGCTTGGGCTGGGTATTGTCGGTGCTCGTATATGCTGTGGGGAGGATCGTGGCTCTCTATGCCCGCCGGAGCTTCTGTCACATAGATCCGCTCCGGATTGCGGCGCGCATGCGCCCCTGCTTTTTTGTTCTTGGCGCCCAAATGCATTATCTTACATTTTTCTACGTGAAATCTCATCTGCCACTTGTCTGCCCATCCCACTAATTTATTCAGATCTTCTTGCAAGGTTTCCACATCCTGTGGAGAGTTTATTGCTCTGCTTAGCTTGGTATCATCTGCAAATATTGAGATTGAGCTCTTCACCCCGTCCTCCAAGTCGTTTATGAATAAATTGAATAGGATTGGTCCCAGGACAGAACCTTGGGGAACTCCACTTTCTACACCAGACCATTCTGAGTACTCCCCATTTATCACCACCCTCTGGACTCGCCCTTGTAGCCAATTTTCAATCCAGGTTCTCACCCCTTGATCCATGTTGAGGGACCTTAGTTTGTACAGTAAACGTTTATGGGGAACTGTATCTAATGCTTTCGCAAAATCCAGGTACACCACATCTACAGGCCTTCCCTTATCTAGATGGCAGCTCACCTCCTCATAGAAGGTTAATAGATTTGTTTGGCAAGAACGATCCTTCATTAACCCATGCTGATTACCACTAATGATACCATTCTCGTTACAATAATCTTGTATGTAATCCCTTATTATTCCCTCCAAGAGCGTGCCAATTATTGATGTTAAGCTAACTGGTCTGTAATTCCCAGGGATATATCTTGGTCCTTTTTTATATATTGGTACTTCATTGGCTTTCTTGCAATCAGCTGGTATCATACCAGTCAGAAAACTGCTCTTAAAGATTAGGTACAAGGGTCTGGAAATAACTTGGCTAAGTTCCTTAAGGACCCTCGGGTGTGAGCCATCTGGTCCCGGTGACTTATTAGTGTTCAGTTTTTCAAGCCTATTTCTGATTTTATCCTCAGTCAGCCATGAGGGTGTTTCCTGTGACGTGCCATGAGGATCAGCATTGTAGTTCTGAATAATTGAGCCCCGGGTTTCCTTCGTGAATACTGAGGAGAAAAATGAGTTTAACACCTTTGCCATTTCTCCATCTTTTGCAACCAGATTACCTTCATCATTCTTTATGGGGCCAACATGATCTGACCTCCCTCTCTTGCTGTTTATGTACTTAAAGAATTTCTTGGGATTCCTTTTACTCTCCTCTGCTATGTGTCTTTCATGTTCTATCTTAGCTGCTCTGATTGCCCCTTTGCATTCCTTATTGCGTGTTTTATAGGTATGAAAATCTGATATGGTCCCCTCCGTCTTGTATTTTTTGAAGGCCTTCTCCTTTGCTTTTATGTGTGCCCTTACGTCGGCATTAAGCCATCCTGGTCTTTGGTTAGCCCTTTTAAATGTATTCCCCGTTGGGATACACTGGCTAATACCTTTGTTTAGTGTGTTCTTGAAGCACTCCCATTTCTCCTCCGCATTCATTGTTCCTAGAATTTTATCCCAGCTAATATCTTCCAGCATAGAGCGTAGTTTATGGAAGTTGGCTCTGTTAAAATTCAGTGTCTTTGTATTCCCCTTATTTTTCTTATTTGTGTAATTTATACTGAAACTAATTGTCCTGTGATTGCTATTTCCTAGATTGCCCCTTACTTCCACGTCTGTGATCAGGTCTGTGTTGTTAGTGATCAGAAGGTCTAATAATGCTTTTTCTCTTGTTGGTGCATTTACTATTTGACCCATGAAATTGTCCTGCAAGTCATTTAGGAAATGGCGTG
>BLSH010039810.1:81482-94743 GCA_018402905.1 Glandirana rugosa
GTTAATAAGTCTTGATGTTACGACTAGGAGTACCGTGCAGTGTCCTTTGTGGGAGTACCAACTGACTCCTATTTTAGTATTTATCCGAACGTTTTGACTTGTGATTATTCAGTGGCCCTGGTCTACCGAATGTGGACTCCCAGGAATTCCTTGAATCGGTGCAATAAAGGTCTGGGAACATGGATTAGAAATTCTCGTCAAAAGACTGACCATACTATGGTCGACTAACCTTCTTTTAGTTACATCATGGTTATATATTTTTTCCTCGTTCTATATAGGGACCCTTAATGTCTGGTCAATCGAATTGTAGTTATTAACCGTTCGAGAACCTCCCTTATTATTCGCTTTCGCAAAATCCAGGTACACCACATCTACAGGCCTTCCCTTATCTAGATGGCAGCTCACCTCCTCATAGAAGGTTAATAGATTTGTTTGGCAAGAACGATCCTTCATGCTGATTACCACTAATGATACCGTTCTCGTTACAATAATCTTGTATGTAATCCCTTATTATTCCCTCCAAGAGCTTGCCAATTATTGATGTTAAGCTAACTGGTCTGTAATTCCCAGGGATATATCTTGCTCCTTTTTTATATATTGGTACTACATTGATTTTCTTCCAATCAGCTGGTATCATACCAGTCAGAAAACTGCTCTTAAAGATTAGGTACAAGGGTCTGGAAATAACGTGGCTAAGTTCCTTAAGGACCCTCAGGTGTAAGCCATCTGGTCCCGGTGACTTATTAGTGTTCAGTTTTGCAAGCCTATTTATGATTTTATCCTCAGTCAACCATGAGGGTGTTTCCTGTGACGTGCCATGAGGATCAGCATTGTAGTTCTGAATAATTGAGCCCCCGGTTTCCTTCGTGAATACGGAGGAGAAAAATGAGTTTAACACCTTTGCAATTTCTCCATCTTTTGCAACCAGATTACCGTCATCATTCTTTATGGGGCCAACATGATCTGACCTCCCTCTCTTACTGTTTATGTACTTAAAGAATTTCTTGGGATTCCTTTTACTTTCCTCTGCCATGTGTCTTTCATGTTCTATCTTAGCTGCTCTGATTGCCCCTTTGCATTCCTTATTGCGTGTTTTATAGGTATGAAAATCTGATATGGTCCCCTCAGTCTTGTATTTTTTGAAGGCCTTCTCCTTTGCTTTTATGTGTGCCCTTACGTCGGCATTAAGCCATCCTGGTCTTTGGTTAGCCCTTTTAAATGTATTCCCCGTTCTGATACACTGGCTAATACCTTTGTTTAGTGTGTTCTTGAAGCACTCCTATTTCTCCTCCGCATTCATTGTTCCTAGAATTTTATCCCAGCTAATATCTTCCAGCATAGAGCGTAGTTTATGGAAGTTGGCTCTCTTAAAATTCAGCGTCTTTGTATTCCCCTTATTTTTCTTATTTGTGTAATTTATACTGAAACTAATTGTCCTGTGATCACTATTCCCTAGATTGCCCCTTACTTCCACGTCTGTGATCAGGTTTGTGTTGTTAGTGATCAGAAGGTCTAATAATGCTTTTTCTCTTGTTGGTGCATTTACTATTTGACCCATGAAATTGTCCTGCAAGACATTTAGCAAATGGCGTGCCTTAGCTGAACATGCAGTACCTTCCTCCCAGTCAATATCTGGGTAATTAAAATCCCCCATTATAACAACACTTCCCATCCTAGCCGCTATTCCAATTTGTGATAGGAGGTCTGCCTCCCCCTCCTCCCTCTGATTTGGGGGCTTATAGCATATTCCCAGTATTACTTTCCCCTGCTATCCTCCCTTTGTAGCTCTAGCCATAAGGCTTCAACTTCCTCCCCGGATCCACTACTAATGTCTTCCCACATTTATTCTTAGGTCATTTTTTATATACAGGCATACCCCTCCCCCTTTTTTGCCCACCCTGTCCCTGCGATATAGGGAATACCCCTGAATGGTAGCCAGCCAATCATGAGAGCTGTTGAACCAAGTCTCCGAAATTCCCACAAAATCTAATTCCTCCTCGTACAGTAGTAACTCTAGTTCTCCCATCTTGTCTGCCAGACTCCTGGCATTAGTGAACAAGCCACGGAGTTTTGTCTGGACACCTACTATTCCCCTGTTGGGTAATCCTCTTTTGCATATCGGATATGTTACGCTACTTGCTTCGGATTGAACTTCTTTATTCGGCCTATCACTCCTCCCACCAACACTACCCCCTGAACTCAGTTCCACTTTGGCTATTTCTAAGTCTGGACCCTCCCCCCCATTGCCTAGTTTAAAAGCCCCCAAATACTGTAGCTGCTGACTTTTAATATAAGGAAGCTTACCTGTCCAGGGATCCCGCAATGTCGTCACCCCAAGGTCCATCCATCGGTGTAGGCGCCGACATCTTCACTAAGGGAAACAAGAAGTGAAGCCTCGCGGATTCACAGCCTGTTTCCTCCTGCACATGCGCGAGTTGCACTGTGATTTCTGAATGGTCCTGCTGTTTTCTGGGGCCTGTATGTCTCAGAGGCAGCTGGAGGAAGGTGGGGGAGTAGGAGGGGCAGGAAATTCCGTAGATCGCCGCACAACGATTGTGGCGATCTTACCCGGAAGTGGGGGTGGGTACCTGGTTTTGACAGGTATCCACTCCCCCCCGATAGGTGCCAAATGTGGCTGCAGAGGGGGGAAGAAGCAAACAAGCGGAGCTTCCCCTTTTAGGTGGAGCTCCGCTTTAAAAATTACATATCAGGGATTTCACACTAGTAACCATTAAAAAATAACCAGTTTAAGTTTACTCAGAAGATGGTTAATGAGGTCAGGCATTTCACTGATGCACAGTGATGCATGTTAGACACAGATTCACCACTTCACAAAAATACATTATTCCTTTAAGTAATTATAGTACAGGTGAAATCTCTGTGCACTGGGAAAAACTGTCTTCCTAGACTCTATAGTTACATATGCTTGAATTATGTGATCTATTCTCAAACATCATGAAGCCATCCTTCCAACAATCTCACTATCATTAAGAGTCCATTCACACGTGCGATTTCCATTGCGACTTTGATACGATTTCGATATGACTTTGGATGAGTGCGACTTTGTTACAACTTTGGTTTTGACCAATGTATTTGTTTTATTTGTGCTCTACAATGTCATTAGACATGTGCAGAACAGAAGCATTTGTTTTGTTTCCTTTGGTTTCTTTATTTTCTAACAAATTCCACGTTTTCAGAACGATTTGAATTTGCTTTGGTCAAAAATTGATCGACCGATTCAAATTCTGTGTGAAGAATAGCTGGTTGTTAACCACTTTACCCCCGGAAGGATTTACCCCCTTCTTGACCAGGGCACTTTTTGCGATTAGCCACTGCATTGCTTTAACTGACAATTGCGCGGCCATGCAACATTGTACCCAATCAAAATTTACATCTTTTTTTCCCCACAAATAGAGCTTTCTTTTGGTGGTATTTGATCACCTCTGCAGTTTTTATTTTTTGCGCTATAAACAAAAGAAGAGCAACAATTTTGAAAAAAAAAAAATTCTTTTTACTTTTTTTTTTTTTAAATACAAATCCAAAAAAAAAAAATCTGTATTCATCCGTTTAAGCCAAAATGTATGCTACATATTTTTGGTAAATACAATTTCAAAAAGCATTTATTGATTGGTTTGCCCAAAAGTTATCGTGTCTACAAACTATGAGAATTGATTTATGGCGTTTTTATTTTTTTACTGGTAATGGCGGTGATCTTGCGGTGGACAGATCGGACACTTGACACTCTTTTGGGACCAGAGCTAAAAATAGCCACTGATTACTGTGTAAATGTCACTGGCAGGGAGGGGGTTAGGCAGTAGGGGGCAATCAAGGGGTTAAATGTGTTCCCTCACTGTGTTCTAACTGTGTGGGAGCTGGGCTGACAGGGGCATGACAGATCAAACTGATCCCGATTACAGGGATCAGTAGATCACTGTCATGTCCCTTGACAGAACTTGTGTTTACATTGGCTGTTCCCGGTGCTGCCTCTGTGTTAGGTGATTGCGGGTTGAAGGCAGACACACTCACGCAGCGGGCGGCGCAACTGCGGCTACGTGAATCGCTGTTTATATATGCTGATTTGCGCAGCGCTGCCGCAGTACAGCAGTAAATGTATGCAACGCGGTCGGCAAGTGGTTAAGGGGCGGGCCAGGAAGCCGACCACCGTGTCCTTAACCGTTGACTCCTCAGCTCTCAGCGGGTTTCTCCACTGACAGCTGAATGTAAATAAAAGAATTGCCGTCAATGAACAATACATTTAAAAAATGGTGTGGGGTCCCAACCAATGCATACCAGGTCCTTCCAGGGTCTGGTATGGATTTTAAGGTGAACGCCAAGCCAAAATAAAAAAAAAAAGTGGCGTGGGGTCCCCCACAAAATCTATACCAGACTGTCACGCACCTGATGTTGGAGTCTGTCTTATGCAGGAAGCAACCACTCTTGTGGCCCTGGTTCGAGGGTCCACGGTAGAGTAAACAGGGAGCTCAGGGGGGGCACGAGGACTTGACAGGATCCCTGGTGGTGGTATGGATGGTCCAGTGAAGCTCATGCAGGTAGCAGATGGTCGTACAGGCCGGGTCGGCAGCAGGCAGGCAATGCGGTACAAAGGGTTCAGGCAGACGGGTCGTCAGGTGCAGGCAAGGTCGTCAACAGGCTGGCAGCGGAAGGACACATGGATCAGGCAGAAGAGCTGTCGTGGGCAAGCTGGGGGTCGGTGCAGGCAGAAATCAAGAAGGTCAAGCCGGGTCACAGGAACAGATAAACAGGAAATCAGGTCACTCAGGAACACTCACATGCTGTAGAACGGACAGCACTGACTGCTGGGCGTTGTGAACTTAAATAGGGCCGTTTGGCGCCATTTCCGGCACGGGCGCGCGCACAAGCGCCAAACGGCAAGAACACTGTCCTTTTCCTAACACAGACCCTTATCCGAGCATGCAGCCTGGCAGGCCAGGAGGGGGGGCAAATGCCCCCCCTTCTGACCCATACCAGGCCACATACCCTCAACTTGGGGGGGTGCTTTGGGGCGGGTGAGGGCTCGGCCACTCTGCCTCAAAGCACCTTGTCCCCATGTTGATGGGGACAAGGCCTCTTCCCCACAACCCTGGGCGGTGGTTGTGGGGGTCTGCGGGTGGGGGGCTTATCGGAATCTGGAAGCCCCCTTTAACAAGTGGGCCTCAGATTCCACCCCCCCCCCATGTAGCTGAGTATGAGGGTACAAACTAATTTCCCAAAAAGTGTAAAAGTGAATAAAAATGCAACACAAGTTTTTGACAATTCCTTTGTAGACAATTCCGGTGTAGATCCATCAATCACGATGCCTCCGCCGACCCAAAAAAACCTCCAGTCCAGACAAAGGCTCCTGCCATCTGCCAGCAAAGCCCTCTGATAGCTCTTAAATGACTAAGGGGCACCGCCCCCTTGTGACGTCATAGACTGTGGGCATGCTGGATCGGTGACATCACATGGAGGCAGTTCCACCTAGCGACCTGGTGGCCCTGCCCCTTAGTCATTTTAGAGCTGTCACATGGCGGAGCTGGCAGACGGCAGGAGCCTTTGTCGGGACCAGAGGTTTTTTCTTATTTTGTGGCAGCAGGTCGCGTGATTGACGATGGATCTATACCGAGGGCACTTTTTTTGTTTTTTTTTTAAATAAAGGAATTGTCAAAAACTGCCTACTGTCAGTTTTTACACTTAACCTTTTTGGTGAATGAGTGGGGTAGTACTCCATACTCATTCACATGGAGGGTCAGGATCTGGGTGCCCCAAAGCGCCTGGTATGCATTGAGGGGAGGACCCCACGCATCCAAATCACATCTAGATCATACAGGTGCAATTTTCATTGTGACTTTTGAGTGTTTACATTGAGGCCAATGGACCTCAAGTCATCTGAAAGTCAAAACAAAGAACTACCTAAAGCCACACAGATATGAACACTTGTCATAGGGAAACATGGGTGCGACTTGTCATATAATAATACGAGATACGTTCAAGTCAAACTGGGACTTTTGAGATTATATAATAAAATAACACATTTTAAGGAGTGGAAACTGCATTTTTTATTTTTCAACATACAGTACTCCCCTGCTACATTTATACACTCATCCCAGCGTTCAACCAATGCCTGGAAAGCTTTGGCATATAAAGATTTTTCAGTATGCCTGAACCATCCTAAGACAGCCTGCTTTGCTTCGTCATCGGTGGTGAAAAGATTAACTCTGGGGAACTCTTTTTAGGGATCCAAACAGGTGGAAATCACTTGGAACAAGGTCCAGGCTGTAAGGGAGATGTGGCAGTACCCCCCAGCTGAGTTGCTGTAATGTGCACTTAGTACGGTGAGCAGTATTGTCCTGGAGAAACAGGAAGCCCTTAGTGATCTAACAGGCCATTTTTTCCACAGACGTATATGTATATCACTCAGAACCAGGGCTTTTTTTCAGCTGGACCTTGGTGGAACTCCGTTCCACCACCTCTGGCTCAGGCCCTCTGCTCTCTGCTTAGCACTATCACTTGTAAACACAAAAGTCGGAATTCTGTGTTTATAAGTGACAGCTTGTCTCTCAGCAGCTCCAACAAATCCAATCTCCTGAGTGTCTCCCACTGAGTGCAGGATGGGGGCAAGGGAGATGTAGGTGGCTGGGGTGCAGTGCAGATGCCGACAACCCCACTGTATGATCTCCCTGCAAGTGAGAAAGGCGGAGCCATTTACAGTGTGGAGAGGTCCTAGAGCAAGCTGGGAAGAGGGGTGAAAGTCAAATGTCGAATGCAGAGGTAAACAGCTGTGGAAAAAGGCTGAACTCGGCACTCTGTGTGTAGGGCACACGTGAACTCTGCACTCTGTATGCAACGCACCCCCGAACTCTGCACGTAGCGCACCCCTGCACTCTGTACATAATGCACCCCCTTTAAGGCTCTCCCACTGTTAGTCAAATATGACCACACCCAGTATTTGATGCTGTTTGGAGGGTGTGTGTGGGTGGTCAGGAGGGTTTTGGGGGGTCATGGTAGAGTTCCTAGAGGTAGAGAAAAAAAGCCCTGCTCAGAACACAACAGTGATATTCACTGTAGATAGTGGCACCACAGGGTAAAAATTCCACATGAATAACGCCATGTTTGTCCCAGAAAACACTTGCCTACACTCTACCTGCAAATGCAATTGTTTGAAATTTTTCATTCACAAGAAACTTCATCAGCGCATGCTGTTCCATGCATGCATTAACACTGCTATCTTGATCAAGGGCCTCTGGACTGGCTTGCAACATGTGCACCACTTATCAGTAATAGGACACACTTGCCACTTACTACTTGCATGTAGTACCACCACACTAGCATCCCTTTTTATACCTGTATAATTCATTTGTATAGGATCATCTTAAAGCGGTAGTAAACCTGCAAAAAAAACAAAACAAAAAAAAAGCCTGCAAGACAATAGCATAATGTGCTAGTATGCATCACATTATGACTCAGAATGAGGCCCCCGCAGCCAGACACGATCAGCGATGAGGGAGCCGACATGATGTCCCTGATGTTTCTTCCGGGTACGCGGCTTTGGCGATGTGAGTGGCCAGAGCCGCGAGACAGCTCTTCATTCTGGCAGCGAGCTCTGATTTTCTGGCAGAATCCACTGGATAAGTGCGCATGTGCCGCTGACGTCAGCGGCTGCATGCAGGGTGAATATCTCCTAAACCGTACAGGTTTAAGAGATATTCATTTTACCTACAGGTAAGCCTCTAATAACATTGGGGGGTATACAACTGCTTTAAATGATTAATCCAATACTGAGACAGGATAGGAGACCTTGTGGTAATCCAATATTAGTAAAGTATCTATTAATGTATGGACAAAAAAAGAGAAGGGGGTATCTTTGTGAAGTGCTGATCCTGTGTCTGACATGGATCACTGTGCATCAGTGAAATGCCTGACCTCCTGAACCATCCTCTGAGTTAATAGATCATTATTAATGGTCACAGGTGTGAAAGCCGGAATATAAGGGTGGTTTTCACCTTGTGATCTTTATGCTGTGAGCAAGCTTTGGATGGAGTGAAATATGTGGGTCTTCTGTGAACAAAGTGAAACAATCTGCAAGTCAAAGAACTCAATAAATTCATATAAGGCTTCTAAAAAGTGAGCGACTTCCCTTTCTCTGTGTGAGTTTCATACATGTACATTTTCCTGTCTTTTGCTACACTTACTGTATCTGTATTATGCTATTTTGTGTGTTTACTTGAATTTTTAAGGTGATTGTAGCAATTGCGACAGAAAAAATTGAGTACTGTCAGTGATACTTTTTTTATTTGCACTAACATACAATTTTTTAGGACAAGATTTTGGGGTGTGTCCCCTTCTTCAGGATCCAAGCAGTTCCCCTTGAAGAAGGGGACACACCCCGAAATCTTGTCCTGCTAAATTGTATGTTAGTGCAAATAAAAAAGTATCACGGACAGTACTCAATTTTACCTGTGCTTGGGGAGAGGTTTATTGTAAGGCTGGAGGAGTATTTAAACTAGGATTGAGGGGGGAAACTAGAATTCAGTCGGGCAGACAGGTCAGTTAGGGGGGTCAAACATTAATGGAGGATGGAATGGCCATAGATGGGGGAGGGTTATGGCAGGTGATAAGGTTACCGTCATCCATTGGAAATTATACTACTACTTTGTACTGCTAAGAAAGATATACAAAACACAAGAGCAAAATGTGACAATGAATTAAAGTAGAACTATAGGCAAACCTTTTCTTTTTCATTTTGGATAGAGTAAGGGAGGGTTATAACCCCAATCAGATTTTTTTTTTCGCCATCTGTGTCCCATTGCGGAGATTTCCCTTCACTTGTCCCATAACCAAATAGGAAGTGAGAAGAAATCCCTGAAATAAAGGGAATTCCTTGGGGACCCACAGGTTACCAGAACTAGTGTCCCCATTGGAAGATTTCCCCTCCCCTATTACTTTTCTGGGGACCCAAAATTTGGGATTTTCTTTTACTTTCACTTTCAATGCTAATGGTAAACAGAACAAATATGGTCAATCTCCTTAATGAGGACACAGACCGCAATGAAAACTGACAAGCTTTTTAATCATGCTACACTCTACCCAAAACTAAAAAAAAGTTTTGTCTTTATTTATACTTTAAAGTTTTCACGAGCGGCTGGAGGTAGGAGGGCGGGCAGGGAAGGAGAGCCGGGCTGACGGTGTGTTGGGAGAAGGACGGCCAACACCTCCCTAGCTGACTGATTGATTGCCTGACTGCCTAGACGGAGAGATCATTGCCCCCAAAACTCCCGGAGTGGTCAGATACCTGTGCGGCGGGAGGGGGGGAGGGCCAGTCCACACACCCGTCTAAGCTGCTAGCAGAGCTAGCTATATTGTCTCCCCCACACTCCCGGAGCGGCCGGTGTACCGGGGTGGCGGCAGCGGGGGGGTGTACGGGACTTATTGAAGGTGGTGGCAGAAAGGGAAACCCCACTCTAGCCACGCTCAGTGGGATTATTACCATTCATACATAACGGTACCTCCTGGTAGTGTAACTTTTGTTGCTCATTGTCCCCATCCCCATAACACCTTTAAGAATCGAGCAGGAGCTCAAGGAAGGAAAAGGGAGATGGGGAAGGGAAGAGAGGAGGAAGAGCAGAAGAAGACCCCAGCGGAGCAAATGTAAGTCGCTCTATCCCTGCTAATTTTTTGTGAAACCCTCCATGATAGCAAGAAGTGAACCAATGGAATGGTGAGTTACAATTTCCTCTTTCTGGCCAGTGTATCCTATGCTATATGAAAAAAAAAAGGGTCTCTGAAATTCATGTGACTGCTTGCACCTGTTGGCACCTGGGGTAAACGGGTAGAAACAGGGGCTGGCCCCTACATACTGTCAGGGACATAAGAAGGAGGAGAGCATACCTCAAATAAAAAGACAAGATGAGGGGGAAACCAGTAAAAGGGTCGGGGGTAAACCCCCGCAAGATCAGTGCAAGCCCAAGTACCATTAAAAAATACATGGTGCAGGAGAGTAGGCTAGAAAGCCCAGAAAAGCAGTACGGAGCAAAAAGTAAGCAAAAGGAGTCAATGAATAAAGGAGCCCTAAAGAGACAGTCGATGGGAACAGAAACCTTGGGAGGTCCGGGGCTAACAAGCAAGGGCCTGACCTGGAGGAAGAGCAGCAAGCAAGTATATTAATGCCAACAAAATCTGAAATAGCTGAAATGTTCCAGAAACTCGAAGTCTCACTTAAAGGAGATATAATGGGCTTACGTACAGACCTGGGACAGAATCTCAAAAGGGTGGAGGAAACGGAGGAGAGAATGGAAAAACAAGGGGAGGAAATAAGGAAATTAAAGGAACAGATGTATAATCTACAGATGGAGCAACGTAATATAAGATACAGATTGGAAGACCAGGAGAATCGAAGCAGAAGGAGGAATCTGAGGATCCGGGACATCCCAGAGAATATATCAGAAGACCACCAAGAAGAGGATCTACAGGAGGTCATGGATAAAATATTTGGGACAATTTTGGGAAAATCGGCGGGGGAAAAGATCGAGATAGAGAGAGCACACAGGATAAGGAAACCTCCATCGTTGGGGAAAGATGTACCCCGGGACGTGATAGTCCGATTTCATAAATTTAAGGATAAGGAGCAAATATGGCAAAAAGTAAGAACAAATACTTCGGTAAAATACGGAGAAACAGAAGTGAAAGTGTTTGCGGATCTAGCTACAGAGACTCGAATAAGAAGAAGATTACTGAAGCCGCTATTAGAACAGATGAGAAGACAGGATATACACTACACCTGGGGATTTCCAGCCTGTCTCATTGGGAAAAAAGATGGGAGATCCGCCAGATTGAGATTCCCAGAAGAAACAGAAGACTTCTGTAGGAAATTGGACATACAGATGCCGGAAATGGAGGGATGGACTGGAGTGGAAAGTGGAAGGACAATGATCGGAGAAGACCAACAATGGCAGAGGGTGGGAAAAAAGAACTCACAGAAGAAAAAAGCTTAGAGGGGGTGGAGGGGAACAGGGAGGGGTACGGGAAGAAGAAGAACGTAAGATCATGGAGACGAACCGGGATCTACGAGACGCATCAGCCAGAGGAGGACCCCTTTTAGTGGGAAGGATCATTCGGATTGGGTTATAAGGGGAGCTCGACCCTCGGGGGTAAAACTGGGAGTGAGTCTTTTTTAGAGATAGAAGGTTCGCCCGCCAGGTTAAGGGCCGTGATGAGCCCTAACACCCCGAAGGAGAGAGGAGGGGGGAAGGGAGGGAGGGTAGGTCCTGATAATATAGAAGCATTGGAGAAAGGGGACACCGCAGGAAGACAAGAGGAGTTGACGGGAGGAGGGAGAATAAAGAATGACTGAAATTAGGTACCTGACATATAACACACGGGGAATGAACACACCGACGAAAAGAAATAAAATATTACAAGAGTTAAAAAGATATGGTATAGGAATAGCTTTTTTGCAGGAGACACATATTTCCCATAACACCAATATAAAATTATACTCAAGGGACTTCCCAGTATGGTATCAGGGGGACTCATCGACAAGTAGGGCCAAGGGGGTGGCCACAGTATTCTCTAGGAAGGTCCGATTCACGCTGGAGGAGAGAGAGGCCGACCCAGAAGGGAGGTATCTCTTCCTTAGGGGGAGGATGGATAATGAAGAAATCACTCTGGCAAATGTGTACTGCCCGAATAGGAACCCGGCTGATTTTTTGATAGGGGTACTAGGTAAATTAATGGAATTAAAAAAGGGGAGGATAATAATAGCAGGAGATTTTAATTTACCGCTGGACCCAGATAGTACGTCCCATGCACGGGGGATCCGGAACACGCAGTTGAAGAGACTAAAGAAAAAATAGTTCCAATGTCAATTAATAGACGCCTGGAGGGCATGCCATCCAAGGAGGAAAGACTATACGTTCCACTCCCCCGTGCATGGGACGTATTCCAGATTAGATTATTTGCTGATAGAGCACAGGGCGTTGGATCAAGTAGTAAAAACGGAAATAGAAATAACAACACTGTCGGATCATGCACCAGTTAGAATGACAATGAATATCACAAGGGATAAAAGAAAGGACAGGAGTGAGTGGAGGAATTATTAAGAGGGAAAGGCAACGTGGAAAAACTTGAAGGAGAAATTAGTAAATTTTTTGAATTGAATAATACAGGAGAGGTATCGATACCAACCCTGTGGGAGACACACAAGACATATATCCGGGGGATCTTGATGGCTATGGGTGCGAGGGAAAAACAAGAGAGGGAAAGAAAGATAATAGAAATAACAAGGCAAATATATGACCTAGAACAAAAACATAAGAGGGACTCCTCACAGGGGACACTGGAAGCCCTGGTCATAAAAAGAGATGAGCTCAAGGAACTGATAGAACATGAAACAAGGAAAACATTTAACAGAATAAAAAAAGAAAGATATACAGGAGGTAACAAAATTGGGAAGACCTTAGCCAGGATCCTAGAGAAAAAGAAATCTGTAAATTACATCGAAAAGATACAGACTAAAACAGGAGAAATGGTTTATAAGACAACAGAAATAGTGGAAGCTTTCCAAAAATATTATAAATCATTATATACAATAAAACAAGAGGAAAATAGAGGAGCAGAAAGACAAAGGGGAGTCAAAATCAGAGAATTCCTGCAAGAAGCTAATTTACTCCAAATATCAACAGAACAGGTACTAGGGTTGGAAGCCCCGATTACAGTAGAGGAGATATACACAGCTTTAAAAAACACCGCACCAGGGAAAAGCCCGGGACCCGACGGGATCCCCGTGTTCTACTATAAGAAATTTAAGGAGATTCTCATCCCCAAAATGTGTATATATATGAACGGGATAGGTGACAATTGGGAGGTAAGAGATGAGGCATTGCTGGCAACAATCTCTATGATCCCAAAAGAGGGAAAAGACCAAACACTATGCTCAAGCTATAGACCAATCTCATTATTAAATACAGACATAAAATTGTTCTAAAAAATCTTGGCCACCAGACTAAAAGAAGTAATAAAGGAAGTGGTCAATGGGAACCAGGTTGGGTTTGTTCCAGGAAGAGAGGGGAAGGACACGGGGATAAGAACTCTACTTTTGACCCAGAGAATAAAGCGAGGAGGAACCCCCGGCCTGCTGCTGTCGATAGACGCCGGAAAGGCCTTCGACAGGGTAGACTGGGGTTTCATGAATCAGACAATGGAAAGCGTTGGGCTAGGGAAGAGGATGATCCAATGGATCATGGCCTTGTATAAGAACCCTAAGGCC
>BLSH010039810.1:105502-115627 GCA_018402905.1 Glandirana rugosa
AAAAGAAAGGTGTAAAAGGTTTCTGAACACCTTTTTTTTAATGTACAAGTTTTTTGAGTAATACGGAACATGTTATATGTAACCCCACAAAAGAAAGGTTTTACCCCAGTAAAACCCCCATTAAGGCAACAGGACCACGAGGTCCCGGAAGTTTTACACTATCCATGAGTCCTTTACTTTACACGTTAAATACGAAAATCTTGCGGACTGCCACGATGAATCTACAACCCGGAGACATACACCGGTCCGACTCCTTTTCAACATTTCATTTCCTGAGTACCTATCACATTTTGAAGGCCCTGGAGCACCAGGACAACGGAATTACCCCCAAAATGACCCCATTTTGGAAAGAAAACACCCCAATGTATATTGTACAAGGCATAATGAGTTTTTTGAACATGTAATTTTTTTTCCACAAGTCTTTGGAAAATGTGGAAAGAAAATGAAAACATTTTTTTTTCACGAAGTTGTCAATTTATAAGGTATTTCTAACACATAGCATGTACATAGCAAAAATAACACCCCAAAATACATTCTGCTACTCGTCCTGAGTAAGGCGATACCACATGTGTGAGACTTTTCCACAGCCTGGCCACATACAGAGGCCCAACATGTAAGTAGCACCGTCAGGCGTTCTAAAGGCATGAATTACACATTTAATTTCCTGAGTGCCTATCACATGAAGGCCCTGGAGCACCAGGACAATGAAATTACCCCCAAAATGACCCAATTTTGGAAAGAAAACACCCCGATGTATATTCTATGAGGCATAATGAGTCTTTTGAATAAGACATTTTTTTCCACACGTTTTTTGGAAAATGTGGAAAGAAAATTAAAACAATTTTTTTTTCATAAAGTTGTCAATTTATAAGCTCTTTCTAACACATAGCATATACATAGCAAAAATAACACCCCAAAATACATTCTGGTATTCACCCTGAGTATGGGGATACCACACGTGTGAGACATTTCCACAACCTGGCCACATACCGAGGCCCAAAATGCAAATAGCACCTTTAGGCTTCTAACACATAGCATGTACACACCAAGAATTACACCCCAAAATACATTCTGCTGAGCAAAGGGTAAAAAAAAAGGATTACCTGTGGTTTTAGCAGACAGAAATACCGTCCCAGAGCAGGCAAAGCATTGGTGCAGACAGCCAAAGGAAATGTCCAGGAATTGTCCAGGGAGCAGACGGAGATGAGCCAAAGTATTGGTCCTGGCAAGAACATGGTCCATAAGCAGGCAGTTCAGGTAGCGGGCAGAGGCATGGCCAGTTCAGGTGGCAAGCAAAGACATGGCCAGTTTAGGTGGCAGGCAAAGACATGGCCAGTTTAGGTGGCAGGCAAAGACATGGCCAGTTTAGGTGGCAGGCAAAGATATGGCCAGTTTAGGTGGCAGGCAAAGGCATGGCCAGTTTAGGTGGCAGGCAAAGGCATGGCCAGTTCAGGTGGCAGGCAGAGTCATGGCCAGTTCAGGTGGCAGGCAGAGGCATGGTCAGTTTAGTGGGCAGCAGGCAGCACTATAAGGCTTCAGGCCTCAGTAAGGTAAGACCTGAGGATAGGGGTAGAGGCTTCTTCCCACCCACTTTTGAAGCCTCCAAGTCTCCAGACCCTAATCCGAGAGAAAAAAAACCTGGAGAAAAAGTTTTTTTCCACTTGGAAAATCTATTCTGGAGCCCCCTCACATATGTGAGACCCCTGTGCTGTACAATGGCAGGGCAAATGATCAGTTCAGGAGGCACTCAAAAAGCATGGTCATTTAACAGGCCGAGGTCAATTCACGTGGAAGGCAGAAACATGGTTGGCAGAGGCATAGTCGATAAACAGTCCGGGTCATACACAGAAATAGTGAAAACTGGTAAAATATCTTCAATTCACAGTCGATAAACAGTCCGAGTCATACACAGAAAAAGCAAATAGTGGAAACAGGAAAAATATCATCTTCAATTTACTAATAGTGTAGTGAAGTGTAATAGCTCCGGTAGCATGCTCCAATACAGAGGCCTGGCTGGGAGGGACATTGGGGACAGTAAAATCGTGTGTCACGGCGAATTCCTCCACTTGACCATACACAAAATCTTTTTTGGGGTTTGCGGTCTGTTTGGGTAGGAGGGAGGATTTCTGGAAAGTGCCTTTCGTGGAGTCTGGCTAATGCATCAGAGCGAATTAGTTCAGCAGGTTGGCCATTGGGATAGACAAGGGCTGTAATGACGTCTTCTTGAAATTTGAGATAGGTTAGGGAACTTTGGGTACACTTAGAAAAAATAATATAAGAATTGAACAGGGCTAGTTGCATCAAATAAATGGAGACTTTCTTGTACCAAAATAGTGATCTTCTGGTGGCCAAGTAGGGCTGCATAAGCTGGTCGTTCATATCCACTCCCCCCCATGAAAAGATTATACTCGTGAATACATTTTGGCTTCTGGACGGGACCTCTTCTTGTCTGCAGTTCCACCAAGGTGTTATCATGAATTGTGGAAAGGATATAGACATCTCTTTTTTTGTCTCTCCACTTCAGGGCTAGTACCTCTTCATTCTGCATACTGGCCATTTCCCCCTGCTTCAATATATTGCTGACTAGTCTCTGTGGGAAGCCCTTGCGGTTGGTCCGTGCTGTTCCACAGGCCACAGTCTTCTTTTGGTGCAGATGGCGGAAAAGTGGGAGACTTGTATAAAAATTGTCCACATATAGGTGGTAACCCTTCCCAAGCAATGGTTCGATCAGCTGCCAGACAATTTTGCCGCTTGTTCCCATATAGGTAGGGCATCCAGGGGGGTTTAGCTGTTTGTCCTTTCCCTCATAAATTTTAAAATCGTATGTGTAGCCTGTGGCCCTGTCACATACCTTGTAAAATTTGACGCCACGTCTGGCTCTTTTACTGGGGAGGTATTGCTTTATGCCAAGTCTTTTTCGTGAAGTGTACTAGGGATTCATCTACACAAATATTTTTATCAGGGATAAACATCTGCTTGAAGCTGGAGGAAAAAAAATTTATTAGGGGCCGAATTTTGAATAACTTGTCATAATCAGGGTGATTTCGAGGGAGACACTGGGCATTATTGTTGAAATGTAAAAACCTCATTATCATCTCGTAACGGGTTCTGGGCATCAAAGAGGAGAAACCTGGCATGTGGTGGATAGGAAGGGTAGACCAGTAGGCATGAAGTTAATTTTTTTTTTGTCAGCCCCATGTTGAGGGTTAGGCCAAGGAAAATTTTAAACTCTTCCACAGTGAGGGGTTTCCAAACAAAAGGGTGGGCATATGAAGAATTTGGATTGTTGGCTATGTGTTGGCTGGCATACATATTACACTGCTCCACTATCTGAATTAGGAGATCATCACTAAAAAATAGATAAAAATAATAAATTGGGGTATCATTTTCCGATTGAAACTGAGGGCCTGGCTGGGCTGTAAAAGGGGGAATTGCGGGTTCTACTGAAGATGTGGGCAGCCATGTAGGATACAGCAGAACATCTGGGAGGCTACCATGGGCCCTGCCTTGTTATTGGGATGCCCCATTGCTAATATCTGGCCAATCCTCTGTGCTTGCAGTACTATTGATGGATGCCTGTCTATCCTGGAGTGCTGCGCTGCTGGTGGATGCCTCCATATTCATTGCGCTGCTGGTGGATGGCTGCTCATATCGCCTGGGCCTCTTTGTAACAATTCTGTCCTCCTCTGTTTCCATTTCAGAGCCACTGCTCTCTGCTGGCTCATAATCGCTATCACAGTCTGATGGAGAGAGTTCCCCGCTACTCTCATCCGACATGCTCTGGAGTATCCGGACAGCCTCCTCACCGCTATATAATCTTTTAGCCATGGGGATGTGCACAGAGGTTGATCACTGGGATGTGGCAGATGTTCACAGACAGATTTGGCAGATGTTCACAGACAGATTTGGCAAATGTGACAGAGGAGATGTTGATCACTGGGATGTAGCGGATTATTTTGGATAGATGTGTGTTAGATGTGGCAAATTATTATGGGCAGATGTGCCAGATGATGGTGGGCAGATTACTGACAGATGTGCACGAATATGATGGGCAGATGATGAGCAGATGTTCCAGATGATGATGGGCAGGTTATTATTGAAAGATGTGCCAGGTGATGATAGGCAGATGTGCCAGATAATGTATCAGATGATGGGCCAGATGTTTAGTGATGATGCGCCAGAATATGATGGGCAGATGTGCCAGATGATGAGCAGATTATTATTGGTAGATGGGCAGGTGTGCCAGATGTGCGCCAGATGATGGGCAGAATATTACTGGCAGATGGGCAGATGTGCGTTAGATGATGAGCAGATGTGCGTCAGATGTGCAGATTATTACTGCCAGATGGGCAGATGTGCCAGATGATGGGCAGATTATTACTGCCAGATAATGGGCAGATGTGTCAAATGATCAGACAGCTGTGCCAGATGATCACAAACAGATGTTCATTGGTTGTTTTTTCACTGTGTTTGGGGACACTGTGACAGGAAATGTGTTTGGAGACACTAGCTGGGCGATCAGTGGTCAATAGCAGACAAAAAACAGCTAATAACTCACTGATCTCCCGGCTGCAGCACAGATCTTATCTTCCTCTCCTCACTGACGGCTCTGTGTGAGGAGAGGAAGATTTCACAGCACTTACCAACAGCTGTGTTTACATTTACATGACTACGTGATTGGCACAGCCGTCATGTGATCAGGAGGGCCAATCACAGAGCCCTCCTGACGTACTTTGTTGCCATGTCTCTGGGGGACACAGGCACATTGGGATCGCGATCTCTGTTGTTGTGCCGCCCCCCCAGCCTACTTTACATGACATGAGGGCTGTTATTGAACACAGCCATCATGTCATCAGGAGGGCAATACACAGTGCCCACCTGCCGATCCGAGATGCGGCATGTCTGGGGGACACGCGCGCATCGGGATCGCGCGGCTGCACGTGCGCGATCCCGCTCCCTCTGAATGACGTGCATATACGTCCTATCAGAAGGAGGAATCGCCTACCCGGCCGTATATGTGCAGTGGCCGTGTAGGAAGTGGTTGTAAAGGCAGAAGGTTTTTTATCTTACTGCATTAAGATAAAAAGCCTCCTGTGTGCAGCAGCCCCCCTAACACTTACCTGAGGTCCCTCTCTGTCCAGCGATGTCCACGAGTATCTCAGCTGTCCGAGATTCTCCCTCCTGATTGGCTGAGACACAGCAGCAGCGCAATTGGCTGCTGTCAAAGTCAGCTAGCCAATCAGGAGATAGAGGGTGCGGGGCTCTGTGTCTGAATGGACACAGGGAGCTGTGACTCGGCTCAGGTGCCCCCATAGCAAGCTGCGTGCTTTAGGGGCAGTGAGTAGGAGGGAGGGACCAGGATCACAGAAGAGTGACCCAAGAAGAGGAGGATCTAGGCTGCTCTGTGCAAATCCACTGCAACGGAGCAGGTAAGTATAACATGTTTGTTATTTTTATAGGAAAAAAATGAGACTTTACAATCACTTTATGGTTAAAAAGCTTCTCTTCCAATCTCATTGTGTGGCCCCGTGTCTTCTTACACAACCTGAGACTGAATAGTTTTCTACCCATGCTGGGATCACCATTGAGATATTTCTATATCACTATCATATCTCCTTTTTGAATGTCTCTTCTCCATGAAAAATAAGCCCAGTGTCCCTGCCTGTACATTGAGTGATGTTGTTTTTCATTTTCCAAAATAAATCATAATTGCATTGTGTATGGGAGTGCAACCATCCTTTGTTTCTATATATACCCAGTGTTTTGTAGCCGTTCCTCGTAATTGAGGTCCTCCAGTCCCCTTATTAATTTTGTTGCCCTTCTCTGGACTCTCTCCAGTTCCAGCACATCCTTCCTGAGGATTGGTGACCAGAACTGGATGGAATACTCCAGATGCGGTCGAACCAGAGTTTTATAAATTGGCAGAATTATCAATTTATCTCTGGAGTAAATTCCCTTTTTAATGCATGCCAATATTCTGCTGGCTTTGTTTGCTGCTCAGTCTGTCTTCTACTAGGAGCCCCAGATCTTTCTCCCTCCTGGATTCCCCCAGGGGTTCTCCCCCAGTGAGTAATTTTCATTTTTATTTTTAGTCCATGGGTTAGAGGGCACAAATTACTTGCCACTAAAGCTGACAACCCACTCTACTCTCTGAGCGTAATATAGGCTGCTGCACACAGCAATAGCCGGACAAAAAAAAAAAATAATAATAATTCACACTGTGCAAGCCACAGCACCTATGTGAATGAGCATCGAGACCTCATTTACACACAGAACTTTAACTCAAAATAGTTTTTTCTTTTAGGTTTCGCAGGAATTTGTAAGTTATGTTATGCTTGTGTTTGCTAATAATAGTTTTCATATATTTTTAGTGAAAATATAATTTTGATATTTTCGGGGGGGGGGGGGCGGTGCTGTCAGGCAGGCTGTACGGGGCCTTGTGACTTCTATTGGCAACCCTGCATATAGGATAGCATGAAACAATTTTTCCTTCCCTTATATTGGTTGAACTGGACAGACTTGTGTCTTTTTCTACCAAACTAACTACAGTGCCTTGAAAAAGTATTCATACATACCCTTTGAAATTTTCCACATTTTGTCATGTTACAGCCAAAAGCGTATATTTATTTTATTGGGATTTATTTTTTTCCAAATATAATGTTTATTACCAGCGTCAGGCAGGAGCAAAACAACAACATACATGGTACAGAATCAGATGCAGCGAAAATATCTTATCAAGTATAATGACAACATAAGCATCTGTGCGCAGTAGAATACATCTAAAAACCCCGGTATGGTTACAAGGGTCAACCCCACCATTTGAAACATCCCCGCTTGTTGTGGGTGCATCCAGTTCTGCTCTTTATGTGATCCTTAGAAAATTGTCGGACCCCAGCCCAATTACATTTTCCATTTGCTTTTTTCCATTTGCTTTTAAAAAAGAGATTTAAATGTCGTAGTAGGTAAAACGAAAGAAAACAAAAAGGGGAGCAACCAAAGAAGGAAGGAAGAGTAAAACAAAGAAGGTGGAAGAGACCACAGTGGGAGGGGGAGGGACAATGGAGTGACTGATTACCTTCGGCCACTAGTCAGTTCAGACATTCAAGAAACACCTTGCCCGAAAAGGGCTTTGCCTTCATCAGATAGGAGTAACATATTCCATGCTCCCCATGTCTTAGTGTATTGTTCGCGTTTATGCTGTGAAGTCAGGACTAGATCTTCCATTCTATTTATATCCTTTACTTTGTGTATCCAATTTGTTATTGATGGAAGGTGGGATTTTTTCCAAAACAAGGAATACAGGCTTTAGCCGCATTTAGGAGATGTCGTAGGATAGATTTTTTGTAAACCCTAGGTGATATGTTAGATACATGTAGGAGGAAGAATGCTGGTTCGTTCGGTATCTGGTACTCTGTGAATTTTTGTATGACTTCCCTCACCGTCGCCCAGTATGTTTGTAGCTTGGGACAGGACCAAAAAGGATGGAGGAGCATTCCCCTGCTCTCCCTGAACCGCCAGCACTGCTCTGATGTGGTAGGATAGCAGTTGTGAAGCTTCACTGGTGTGTAGTACCACCTAGTCAATATTTTAAAATTTGTTTCCTGAATCTTAGTACATATGGATGACTTCAAGGAGAAGCAGAGAATTTTTTTAATTTGGGCTGTCGTGAAAGTACAGTCAAGGTCTGCTTCCCACTTTAATAAGCAGGACAAGCGTGGTTGCTTGGAAGGGGTATTCAACAAAGCGTAGGTCTTGGACAGGGTTCGCGAGAGTGTATCCGTATCGGAGCAATATTCCTCTAATGGAGTCAAGTCCCGAGTGAATCCCGCAGGATTGGGGATGGAATGAAGGAAGTGGTGTAGTTGGCGAGCCGGCCAAAAAGGAAGGAGGTAAGGTCCGGTGACGTTCATTAAGGTTGTTTATTGGGATTTTATGTGATAGACCAACACAAAGTGTCATATAATTGTGGTGGAAAGAAAATGATAAATGGTTTTACAAATAAATATATGAAAAGTGTGGCATACATTTGTATTCAGCCCCCCTGAGTCAATACTTTGTACAACCACCTTTTGCTTCAATTACAGCTGCAAGTCTTTTTGGGTATGTCTCTACCAGCATTGCACATCTAGAGCGTGACCTTTTTGCCCATTCTTCTATGCAAAATAGCTCAAGCTCTGTCAGATTGGATGGAGAGCGCCTGTGAACAGCAATTTTCAAGTCTTGCCACAGATTCTTAATTGGATTTAGGTCTGGACTTTGACTGGGCCATTCTAACACATGAATATGCTTTGATCTGAACTATTCCATTGTAATATGGCAATATGTTTAGGGTCCTGCTGTAATATGAACCTCTGCCCCAGTCTCAAGTATTTTGCACTCTAAAGGTTTTCTAAGATTGCCCTGCATTTGGCTCCATTTATCTACCCATCAACTCTGATCAGCTTTCCTGCCCCTGCTGAAGAGAAGCATCCCCTCAACATGATACTGCCACCACCATGTTTCCCTGTGGGGATGGTGTGTTCAGGGTGATGTGCAGTGTTAGTTTTCCGCTACACATAACGTTTTTCTTGTAGGACAAAAAAGTTCAATTTTGGTCTCATCTGACCAAAAACACCTTCTTCCACATGTTTGCTTTGTCACCCACATTGCGTCTTGCAAACTGCAAAAGGGACTTCTTTTGGCTTTCTTTCAACAATGGCTTTTTCCTTGCCACTCTTCCATAAAGGCCAGGCTAATAGGTGTCCCATGGACAGGTTCTCCCACCTGAGCTATGGCTCTCTGCAGCCCCCTCCAGAGTTACCATGAACCTCTAGTCTACTTCTCTGATTTATGCTCTCCTTGTCTGGCCTATCAGTTTAGGTGGACGGTCTTTCCATTTTCGGATGATGGATTGAAAAGTGCTCCATGATGTTCAACGCTTTGGATATTTTTTATAACCTAACCCTGCTTTAAACTTCTCCACAACGTTATCTTTGACCTGTCTGGTGTGCTCCTTGGCCTTCATGATGCTGTTTGTTTACTAAGGTTCTCTAAAAAAAACTTCTGAGGGCTTTTCAGAAAAGCTGCATTTATACTGAAATTAAATTACATACAGATGGACTCTATTTACTAATTCGTAGACTTCTGAATACAATTGGTTCCACAAGATTTTAGTTAGGGGCATCAGAGTAAAAGGTTCTGAATACAAATGCACAACGCTTTTTTCAGATATTTATTTGTAGAAAATTTTGAAAACCATTTATCATTTTCCTTCCACTTCACAACTATGTGCCACGTTGTGTTGGTCTATCACATCAACTCCCAATAAAATACATTTATGTTTTTGGTTGTAACATGACAAACTGTAGAAATTTTCAAAGGGTATGAATACTTTTTCAAGGCACTGTATGTAACTAAGCACAGCAGAGTGCTGTAAAACAAGCACTAAAAGTACAAGCTAAATGGCAGCATTTTTTTTTCTTGCCACTGTAGTATGAATCCACTTGTAGTGTTTAACAAGTTCCCGACCTGCTCGCGTACATCTACTGCTGCAGAGTGGCAGCATCCCGCAAATCGCCATCTATAAACAGAGGCTCGCGCATGCGCTGTAGCAGGTGGGAGCGCGCCACTGGGAGTGTGGCCGCGGCTTGGGCGGACTTGATTTCTGTCGGTGAGCCGCGATTGCCTACCAGAGACGAAGAACAGGGAACCACCGAGGTAACACAGCGGTTTCCCGTTCTGACAGGCGGCATGACAGAGATCTACTGATCCCTGTCACTGGGATCAGTTAGATCTCTCATGCCCCTGGTAGCCCGGCCCCCTCACGGTTAGAACACGCCTAGGGTACACACTTAACCCCTAGATCTCCCCCTGCAGGTTAACCCCTTCACTGCCAATGACATTTATACAGTAATCAAAGGATAAAGGGATTTTATTAAAACTTACCGTAAAATCCTTTTCTCCGAGTTCACTGACAGACGCAGCTTCTTCATTTACTTCATGGGGTTTTATGTTCGTCCAACTAGGAGTTAACTAGGCAGGGAAAAGATCAGCTGGCCCCTCCCTTGGGGGCCGTCCTCTCTTCCTACATCAAACCCCCTCACAGCATAGCTCTCCAGTTCGTACACAAGCCGTACCAAAGCAGAG
>BLSH010039810.1:121265-135215 GCA_018402905.1 Glandirana rugosa
ACCAGATGGGAAGGATAGGTGGTGTACGGTCAAAAGAGGAGAAACTACGGGTCTTGGGCAATGCTCTATTACTCCAAAAATGTAAAGTTGTTATTACGGGTCACAGAGGGAGCTTTAGTGGGGCTAATACTGTTCAATAAGTTTTAAGCCGGGGATTATTTAAAAAAAAGAAGGTCGAAGTTCGTCTACAAATAGGGACTATTTTTATAAACACATCTACTTAGGGATCATGTGTAAAGTGCTTTTTCTGAACTGTATTTCGTTATGGAGGGGTCATTTTCTCGGTCTGCACCGCAGTTTAAAATGTTCCATACACTGTCCCGGTGTCCGATGTGTATGCTAAAATTTTAAATACTCCCTTTCCTGTTTGTTCCTTTCCCTCATAAATTTTAAAATCGTATGTGTAGCCTGTGGCCCTGTCACATACCTTGTAAAATTTGACGCCACGTCTGGCTCTTTTACTGGGGAGGTATTGCTTTATGTCAAGTCTTTTTCGTGAAATGTGTACTAGGGATTCATCTACACAAATATTTTTATCAGGGATAAACATCTGCTTGAAGCTGGAAGAAAAAAAATTTATTAGGGGCCGAATTTTGAATAACTTGTCATAATCGGGGTGATTTCGAGGGAGACACTGGGCATTATTGTTGAAATGTAAAAACCTCATTATCTCGTAACGGGTTCTGGGCATCAAAGAGGAGAAAACTGGCATGTGGTGGATAGGAAGGGTAGACCAGTAGGCATGAAGTTAATTTTTTTTTTGTCAGCCCCATGTTGATGGTTAGGCCAAGGAAAATTTTAAACTCTTCCACAGTGAGGGGTTTCCAAACAAAAGGGCGGGCATATGAAGAATTTGGATTGTTGGCTATGTGTTGGCTGGCATACATATTACACTGCTCCACTATCTGATTTAGGAGATCATCACTAAAAAATAGATAAAAATAATAAATTGGGGTATCATTTTCCGATTGAAACTGAGGGCCTGGCTGGGCTGTAAAAGGGGGAATTGCGGGTTCTACTGAAGATGTGGGCAGCCATGTAGGATACAGCAGAACATCTGGGAGGCTACCATGGGCCCTGCCTTGTTGTTGGGATGCCCCATTGCTAATATCTGGCCAATCCTCTGTGCTTGCAGTACTATTGATGGATGCATGCCTATCCTGGAGTGCTGCGCTGCTGGTGGATGCCTCCATATTCATTGCGCTGTTGGTGGATGGCTGCTCATATCTCCTGGGCCTCTTTGTAACAATTCTGTCCTCCTCTGTTTCCATTTCAGAGCCACTGCTCTCTGCTGGCTCATAATCACTATCACAGTCTGATGGAGAGAGTTCCCCGCTACTCTCATCCGACATGCTCTGGAGTATCCAGAGAGCCTCCTCACCGCTATATAATCTTTTAGCCATGGGGATGTGCACAGAGGTTGATCACTGGGAAGTGGCAGATGTTCACAGACAGATTTAGCAAATGTTCACAGACAGATTTGGCAGATGTTCACATACAGATTTGGCAGATGTTCACAGACAGATTTGGCAGATGTTCACAGACAGATTTGGCAAATGTTCACAGACAGATTTGCCAGATGTTCACAGACAGATTTGGCAGATGTGACAGATGAGATGTTGATCACTGGGATGTAGCGGATTATTTTGGACAGATGTGTCTTAGATGTGGCAAATTATTATGGGCAGATGTGCCAGATGATGGTGGGCAGATTTCTGACAGATGTGCACAAATATGATGGGCAGATGATGAGCAGATGTTCCAGATGATGATGGGCGGGTTATTATTGAAAGATGTGCCAGGTGATGTATCAGATGATGGGCCAGATGTTTAGTGATGATGCGCCAGAATATGATGGGCAGATGTGCCAGATGATGAGCAGATTATTATTGGTAGATGGGCAGGTGTGCCAGATGTCCGCCAGATGACGGGCAGAATATTACTGGCGGATGGGCAGATGAGCGTTAGATGATGAGCAGATGTGCGTCAGATGATGTGCAGATTATTACTGCCAGATGGGCAGATGTGCCAGATGATGGGCAGATTATTACTGCCAGATGATGGGCTGATGTGCCAGATGATAATGGGCAGATGTGTCAAATGATCAGACAGCTGTGCCAGATGATCACAAACAGATGTTCATTGGGTGTTTTTTCACTGTGTTTGGGGACACTGACAGGAAACGTGTTTGGAGACACTAGCTGGGCGATCAGTGGTCAATAGCAGACAAAAAACAGCTAATAACTCACTGATCTCCCGGCTGCAGCACAGATCTTATCTTCCTCTCCTCACTGACGGCTCTGTGTGAGGAGAGGAACATTTCACAGCACTTACCAACAGCTGTGTTTACATTTACATGACGGCTGTGATTGGCACAGCCGTCATGTGATCAGGAGGGCCAATCACAGAGCCCTCCTGATGTACTTTGTTGCCATGTCTCTGGGGGACACAGGCACATTGGGATCGTGCCGCGGCGCGATCTCTGTTGTTGTGCCGCCCCCCCCCAGCCTACTTTACATGACATGATGGCTGTTATTGAACACAGCCATCATGTCATCAGGGGGGCAATACACAGTGCCCACCTGCCGATCCGAGATGCGGCATGTCCGGGGGACACGCGCGCATCGGGATCGTGCGGCTGCGCGTGCACGCGGCCGCGCAATCCCACTCCCTCTGAATGACGTGCATATACGTCCTATCAGAAGGAGGAATCGCCTACCTGGCTGTATATGTGCAGTGGCCGGGTAGAAAGTGGTTGTAAAGGCAGAAGGTTTTTTATCTTACTGCATTAAGATAAAAAGCCTCCTGTGTGCAGCAGCCCCCCTAACACTTACCTGAGGTCCCTCTCTGTCCAGCGATGTCCACGAGTATCTCAGCTGTCCGAGATTCTCCCTCCTGATTGGCTGAGACACAGCAGCGGCGCAAGTCAGCTAGCCAATCAGGAGATAGAGGGTGCGGGGCCCTGTGTCTGAATGGACACAGGGAGCTGTGACTCGGCTCAGGTGCCCCCATAGCAAGCTGCGTGCTGTAGGGGCAGTGAGTAGGAGGGAGGGATCAGGATCACAGAAGAGTGACCCAAGAAGAGGAGGATCTAGGCTGCTCTGTGCAAATCCACTGCAACGGAGCAGGTAAGTATAACATGTTTGTTATTTTTATAGGAAAAAAATTAGACTTTACAATCACTTTATGGTTAAACCGCTTCTCTTCCAATCTCATTATGTGGCCCCGTGTCTTCTTACACAACCTGAGACTGAATAGTTTTCTACCCATGCTGGGATCACCATTGAGATATTTCTATATCGCTATCATATCTCCTTTTTGAATGTCTCTTCTCCATGAAAAATAAGCCCAGTGTCCCTGCCTGTACATTGAGTGATGTTGTTTTTAATTTTCCAAAATAAATCATAAGTGCATTGTGTATGGGAGTGCAACCATCCTTTGTTTCTATATATACCCAGTGTTTTGTAGCCGTTCCTCGTAATTGAGGTCCTCCAGTCCCCTTATTAATTTTGTTGCCCTTCTCTGGACTCTCTCCAGTTCCAGCACATCCTTCCTGAGGATTGGTGACCAGAACTGGATGGAATACTCCAGATGCGGTCGAACCAGAGTTTTATAAATTGGCAGAATTATCGATTTATCTCTGGAGTAAATTCCCTTTTTGAATAAATAAATGCCAATATTCTGCTGGCTTTGTTTGCTGCTCAGTCTGTCGTCTTCTAGGAGCCCCAGATCTTTCTCCCTCCTGGATTCCCCCAGGGGTTCTCCCCCTAGTGAGTAATTTTCATTTTTATTTTTAGTCCATGGGTTAGAGGGCACAAATTACTTGCCACGGATGCTGACAACCCACTCTACTCTCTGAGCGTAATATAGGCTGCTGCACACAGCAATAGCCGGACTAAAAAAAAATAATAAGAATTCACACTGTGCAAGCCACAGCACCTATGTGAATGAGCATTGAGACCTCATTTACACACAGAACTTTAACTCAAAATAGTTTTTTCTTTTAGGTTTCGCAGGAATTTGTAAGTTATGTTATGCTTGTGTCTGCTAATAATAGTTTTCATATATTTTTAGTGAAAATATAATTTTGATATTTTCGGGGGGGGGGGGGGTTGTGCTGTCAGGCAGGCTGTACGGGGCCTTGTGACTTCTATTGGCAACCCTGCCAATACCCCCAGGAAACAATTTTTCCTTCCCTTATATTGGTTGAACTGGATAGACTTGTGTCTTTTTCTACCAAACTAACTACAGTGCCTTGAAAAAGTATTCATACATACCCTTTGAAATTTTCCACATTTTGTCATGTTACAACCAAAAGCGTAAATTTATTTTATTGGGATTTATTTTTCTCCAAATATAATGTTTATTACCAGCGTCAGGCAGGAGCAAAACAACAACATACATGGTACAGAATCAGATGCAGCGAAAATATCTTATCAAGTATAATGACAACATAAGCATCTGTGCGCAGTAGAATACATCTAAAAACCCCGGTATGGTTACAAGGGTCAACCGCACCATTTGAAACATCCCCGCTTGTTGTGGGTGCATCCAGTTCTGCTCTTTATGTGATCCTTAGAAAATTATCGGACCCCAGCCCAATTACATTTTCCATTTGCTGAACATAGAAAAAAGAGATTTAAAAGTCGTAGTAGGTAAAACAAAAGAAAACAAAAAGGGGAGCAACCAAAGAAGGAAGGAAGAGTAAAACAAAGAAGGTGGAAGAGACCACAGTGGGAGGGGGAGGGACGATGGAGTGATTGATTACCTTCGGCCACTAGTCAGTTCAGACATTCAAGAAACGCCTTGCCCGAAAAGGACTTTGACTGGGCCATTCTAACACATGAATATGCTTTGATCTGAACTATTCCATTGTAATATGGCAATATGTTTAGGGTCCTGCTGTAATATGAACCTCTGCCCCAAGTATTTTGTAGACTCTAAAGGTTTTCAAAGATTGCCCTGCATTTGGCTCCATTTATCTACTCATCAACTCTGATCAGCTTTCCTGCCCCTGCTGAAGAGAAGCATCCCCGCAACATGATACTGCCACCACCATGTTTCCCTGTGGGGATGGTGTGTTCAGGGTGATGTGCAGTGTTAGTTTTCCGCTACACATAACGTTTTTTCTTGTAGGACAAAAAAGTTCAATTTTGGTCTCATCTGACCAAAAACACCTTCTTCCACATGTTTGCTTTGTCACCCACATGGCTTCTTGCAAACTGCAAAAGGGACTTCTTATGGCTTTCTTTCAACAATGGCTTCTCCTTGCCACTCTTCCATAAAGGCCAGGCTAATAGGTGTCCCATGGACAGGTTCTCCCACCTGAGCTATGGCTCTCTGCAGCCCCCTCCAGAGTTACCATGAGCCTCTTGGCTACTTCTCTGATTTATGCTCTCCTTGTCTGGCCTATCAGTTTAGGTGGACGGTCTTTCCATTTTCGGATGATGGATTGAAAAGTGCTCCATGATGTTCAACGCTTTGGATATTTTTTTATAACCTAACCCTGCTTTAAACTTCTCCACAACATTATCTTTGACCTGTCTGGTGTGCTCCTTGGCCTTCATGATGCTGTTTGTTTACTAAGGTTCTCTAAAAAAAACTTCTGAGGGCTTTTCAGAACAGCTGCATTTATACTGAAATTAAATTACATACAGATGGACTCTATTTACTAATTCGTAGACTTCTGAATACAATTGGTTCCACAAGATTTTAGTTAGGGGCATCAGAGTAAAAGGTTCTGAATACAAATGCACAACGCTTTTTTCAGATATTTATTTGTAGAAAATTTTGAAAACCATTTATCATTTTCCTTCCACTTCACAACTATGTGCCACGTTGTGTTGGTCTATCACATCAACTCCCAATAAAATACATTTATGTTTTTGGTTGTAACATGACAAACTGTAGAAAATTTCAAAGGGTATGAATACCTTTTCAAGGCACTGTATGTAACTAAGCACAGCAGAGTGCTGTAAAACAAGCACTAAAAGTACAAGCTAAATGGCAGCATTTTTTTTTTCTTGCCACTGTAGTATGAATCCACTTGTAGTGTTTAACAAGTTCCCGACCTGCTCGCGTACATCTACTGCTGCAGAGTGGCAGTATCCCGCAAATCGCCATCTATAAGCAGAGGCTCGCGCATGCGCTGTAGCAGGTGGGAGCGCGCCACTGGGAGTGTGGCCACGGCTTGGGCAGACTGGATTTCTGTCGGTGAGCCGCGATTGCCTACCAGAGACGAAGAATGGGGAACCGCCGAGGTAAAACAGCGGTTTCCCGTTCTGACAGGCGGCATGACAGAGATCTACTGATCCCTGTCACTGGGATCAGTTAGATCTCTCATGCCCCTGGTAGCCCGGCCCCCTCACGGTTAGAACACGCCTAGGGTACACACTTAACCCCTAGATCTCCCCCTGCAGGTTAACCCCTTCACTGCCAATGACATTTATACAGTAATCAATGGATATTTCAATTTCTAATCACTGTATAAATGTCATTGGTCCCAAAAAAGTGTCAAAAATGTCTGACATGTCCGCTGCAATATCACAGTCCTGATAAAAATCGCAGATCGCCGCCATTACTAGAAAAAAAAATTGTAAAAACGCCAGAAATTAATTCTCATGGTTTATAAACGCAGCAACTTTTGTGCAAACCAATCAATAAACACCAATTGCGATTTTTTTTTTTTTTTTACCACAAATACGAGGAAGAATATAAATCGGCCAAAACCGATGAATAAATATGTTTTTTTATATATTTTTTTGGAATTGTATTTTAGCAAAAAGTAAGAATTATTGTTTTTTTTTTTTAAAAATTGTCGCTCTTTTTTTGTTTATAGCGGTGATCAGAAATGACGCAGAGGTGATCAATTACCACCAAGAAAAACTCTATTTGTGGGAAAAAAAGGACGCAAATTTAGTTTGGGTATAACGTCGCACAACCGCGCAATTGTCAGTTAAAGTGACGCAGTGCCGAATCGCAAAAAGTGCTCTGGTCCTAACATGGGAAATCCTTTCAGGGCTGAAGTGGTTAAAGTGATTGTAAAGGTTTGGGGGTTTTTTTTTGTTTTTTTTTAATTACAAACATGTCATACTTACCTGCTCTGTGCAAGGGTTTTGCGCAGATCAGCCCGATCCTCCTTTTCTGGGGTCCCTTGACAATAACAGCAGAACTCAGCCACGCCTCCTGGCTCCTGTGTCACTGGATTTGATTGAGAGCAGCAGGAGCCAATGGCTCCTCCTGCTATCAATTTGTCTAATGAGGACCCAAGACAGCAGCTGGAGCTGCCGGGCTCGTTCTCGTCGCTGGAACAATCAGGTTCAGGTAAGAAAAAGGGGGGCTGCTGCAGCACAGAAGGTTTTTCACCTTAATGCGTATTGCATTAAGGTGAAAAACTTTGAAACTTTACAACCCATTTAAAGCACTTAGTAATCAGTAAACCACACTGTTTTACAGCCAAATTTGAAAGAATTTTAGGAGTTGTATTTCTCTTATCATACTGTTGCTGAATGCTGCTGAATGAGTATTTGTGACTAGTCAAGACATCAAATGTCTGTTGCAAGTCTTGATAAAATAATCTGAATACTTCCAGTGAATGTTCTTTGTTTTTCATTTTCTGTTCTCTGTATGAACTCTTTTTTCAGGAATGCCCAGGAGACATTTTCATTGAAGGTATATTTGTACCAAGTTATGAACATGGTAAATTACATGCCCTTGAAACCATGTTAGAATCTATTGACCCTAGTCTGGAGAGTTGGAGCATCTACCTCATTGAAGCCTGTAAACATCTGCAAATGAAAAATTTCTACAACATCTTGTATGAAATACAACAGTTTATGAAAGTAGGTTTATGCTCTTGTCAAATAATTGTTTGAAGTTTTTAAAGATTTACAGAGCAAAACGTAGTGTGAAAGTAAAACAAAAGGATACACTAGAAAGGTGACTTTAAACATGTCTAATAATATAATAAAACTATACATATTTATTCACAAAGTACAACACATTAGTGTCATGAATGACCTATTTACAGATTCGTAATGTATTGACATTTAAAAACACTTATTTCACAGTCTAATATTGGCTTTCCCATCCTATCCTGAGAATGTATATATCCTTTGTTGTAGTCACATAGATGACTTCAAGATCCTAGGTGACGGTAGCAAGGGGGATCGTAACAGTTTTATCACAACACGTTTCATAGGTTCCAAATATCCCACTTACTCAGGCTCTGTGAAACTATACATACTATATATAAAACCATCAAGAGAATACATCCAATAAATAGATGGTTTAAAAACGCATGCAATTTACATTATATTCAGGACCTGGGGACAACCACTGCACCAAACCTTCCCCTGGGAGGAGAGCTGGATTATCACAAAAAAAACCCAAAAAAAATATGAATGTAAAACTGTGGAAGTAAACATTTCATGTTAAACTCCTTAGTGACTGAGGTTAAAACAAATGTTAATGTGTTTGTAAAACTGTACATATCATTGCAGCTACTTTGTGCATTCAGGTGGATATTAACTTTTTTTTCAGGGTAAATTGGACTTTCTTTTAGTGGTAAATAACAGATATCTCCTGATTTTTTATTTATTTTTGCCAGAAAACTGGCCCAAAGTAGTAAAAAATTAATTTTGTTTAAATTCAGCTGTATATTTCTTGCTACTACCATAACATACCACCAAAGAACAACTCCTGACAGTCGCAGCGATACTACATATGTGTATGTTAGTTGTTTCTAGCTGTAGTAGGTACCAGAAACAATAGTGCGCAATTTGCTTTTTTTTTTATCCTACCTAAAAGACACAGCCCCTTTATGGATCACTACCTTGCCGTGGAGAAGGGGCTTGCCTAATTCAGTAAAGCTACGAACTATGCCATTTAAGCTCAGCCAAGACGGACAGGTCGCAGCGAGGAATTCTGACAAAACATGATCCACTGGAGGAGATGGCAACTCACTCCAGTATCCTTGGCAAGAAAGCTTCATGAACAGAAACAAAAGGCTAACAGATATCACACCGGAAGATGAGTCCCCCAGATTGGAAGGTGTCCAATGTGTTACTGGGCAAGAGCGGAGGGCAATTACAATTAACTCCAGAACAAATTAAATGGCTAGACCAAAGCCGCAAGGACTCTCAGCTGTGGATGGTAGGAGTGAAAGGAAAGTCTGATGCTGTAAAGAAGAATGCGGCATAAGAACCTGGAATGTAAGATCAATAATTCAAGGTAAGCTGGATGTGGTCAAACAGGAGCTGGCAAGATTGAAAATTGATATCTTAGGAATTAGTGGACTAAAATGGACTGGAATGGGTGGATTCAACTAAGATTACTACTATATCTACTACCATGGACAAGAATCTCTCAGAAAAAATGGTGTAGCCCTCATAGTCAACAAAAGTGTGAGAGGGGGCGTGGCTTAGCTATGGCACTGTGAGGTTGCTTGCCAAGGAGCTCTGTGCAGTGTAGGGGAGTATAGCCTTACAGAGATACCGGACCTCAAGGATTTTTCATGTCAGACGGAGCTCCTGGGACCCCCTTCACTCTTAGAGGATCCAATAGTTTGGTTTATTTCCTCAGAAATAACGCCACACCAATCCAGGCCGCAGATTCCAAGATGGCACCGCCACACACCACTACCGCCGACTCCAACACAGAGAAAAAAATGGGCAAGCTACATCCAGCTCCGGAGGCACAGATGTCACCCGAGGACCTGGATTCCCTAATCCATTCCCCGCAACCATTTGCAGCAGCATGGAAAGACCTCTTCTCCCTGCTCCCCAGCAAGCAAGATATGTCAGAGATGACAGCTACAATAGTGAGTACACTCTCTAGGGAGATTCATGACATTAAACAACAGATAGATATGGTGGACTCGCAGGTCACCGCAGTGGAATCCTCCACAACTGCAAAAGCAGCTAGAGTAACTGCACTGGAGGAGGCACATGTGTTACATGAACAACATTTAATTATGCTGCAACTGTCTAGAAAACAATATCAGACTGCGAGGGATACTGAAGGCCACCTCTGGGGGCGATCTCCGAGCCACTGTCACCGCCATATTTAATAGCCTCCTGGACAAACCAGCTACGGAGGTGTTGGAGCCGGACCGTGTGCACAGAGTACAGGGACCCTGAGGTAGAGATGTTCCTCTACCCAGGAATGTTCTCGCCAGGGTCCATTTTTACACTATCAAGGAGGACATTATGCGGCGAGCTTGGTCCAATGACCCGGTGGACTTTGAAGGGGCCACGGTGCGACTATTCTCTGATCTCTCCAGGCTCACCCTCCGGATGAGGGGTATTATCCGCCCCTTGTTGGAGATCATTAGGTCTTCTGGTGCCACATTTCGGTGGGACCACCCATTTCAATTGTCAGTCCAAAATGGTAATTGCCTCTTTATTCTACGTTGGCCTGGAGCAGCTGCAGGATCTCTTCACCTTCCTAGGGGTCCTGGAGGTCCCTATACCAAACTGATTGGACTTTCCCATCACCCCAGGAGTTTTAAGTCCCCTGTCTCCGAGGCCACAAAGATCCAGAAGACGTAGACAGCACTCCAGTACATGGGCGGACTCCAGGGCCACACCGTCTTCTTCTGAACTGTGATCCGACTTGTTTTCCCTACCACAGAGGCGGACGGAGGAGATGTTCTTCATAGTCCGCTGTACAACTATATGGTTCTCCTCCTGTTCGTGACACCCACCGACATTAAGAGCTCGAGCTTCTAATGAGCCCCTTGCATAAGGGACCTACCCAGGACTAGGATATCGTTAGCAGCACTCCCGAATTGGTGGTCTGGGTACCCCCTGAGTCATGGTTCTTTTGGGTTTAGCTCTGTTTATATTACGCTGTATTGGTTTTATTAAGGTTTTATTAAGGTGAGCTCTGCAGCTGCAGGGGTTGCTGTCACTAGAGTATCTTTGTTTTCATTTTTTGATCTTGCCTTCACTGTTTTTGAGTGAATTGTTTTTTATTTCCTAACTGGCAAGTCCCCCCGGAAGGCTGTGTGTGGGTGCGATTTGAACTGGGCTAAATGTCATATTGTAGTTGGGCCGCTCACTGGTTTTGATTCTAGGTTAGATCACAAGATAGTCAATCGGATACCATAGTTGGTTCAGCGGACACATCCTTACCCTCAGCATGCTGGGCTTGGACCCATAGAGAATAAGAGGGCGTGTAAACATCCTGCGTGCTGAGTGTAGAGGTCCCATTTTTACATGTTATTATAGGCTCTTACCCGACCGCACGTCTCCCACTGCTTTACAGAGTCAGCTTTCCACTTCCCACCCATAGGCTGCGCTTATAGGCGCTAGGCTTTTGAGAGCCGATTTTAGTGCACTTTCCCAGCACGTTCTCTATCTTCAACACCTTCTGTGCCACACTTGGTGCTTGGTCTTCTCACCTTTTCAGCTTTTCTACACCCCTTATTCTTTTCTTTCCTATTCTGTCTGCCCTTGTTTACTTTGTAATCCCCCTTTCATCCCCTCCCTTCCTCTCCCCTGCTGAGTGGGGGTTTTTGTTTTGTTGTTGTTTTTTTTGTTTTCTAATTTCCGGGTAGGTATCAATGACACGACACTCCCAGGGGACGTGAGGAACAAAGGACAGTTTCAAAGTTACCTCTCTAAATATCAGGAGACTGGCTACGACAGAAAAGCAGTCCAGACTACTTTCAGATCTTAAAAAACTCTGATCGCAAGTCGTGTTTCTACAAGAGACCCACTTTAAACAGAATGCAGTTCCAAGGCTCTCCAGCCGGGACTTCCCTATAGGGTACCACGCACCATCACCTTTGTCAAAGTCCAAGGGTGTCAGCATATTGATAGCAAAATCAGCCCCATGGACCTTCTCGGAGGAGCGGGCTGACCCTCTGGGCCGTTATTTACTGTTAAAGGGGAAAATTGGAGTTACCACAGTGACCCTGGCCAATATTTATTTTCCAAACGCTGGTCTCTGGCTCCTATTCTGTTGGACTCCCGGGAGGGTACTTTTCTTATGGGTGGTGATTTCAATTTCTTCCCAGAGCCGTTATTGGATGTCTCACAAGCGGTCTCTCACATCTCATACTCTTACCTCAAAACAATTACAGGCCAAATTGTTTAATATAAATCTAGTTGACCCCTGGAGGATCATTCACCCAGGGGATAGGGATTATACCTATATTGTTGTACAGTGCATGGTCCTTATTCCAGAATAGATTTTTTTCTGATCCAGCACAAGGATCTACCATTAGTCACCTCCTCCCTAACTGATGTTATCTCACTGTCGGACCATGCTCCGATCCATCTGACCGTGAGTTGGAAAGCGGCTTCCGCTAGCCCGCCTACCTGGAGGCTTAATGAGTCCTTGCTACAGATCCCGGAAACACGCCAAGAACTAGTTAAGGTACTTTCAGACTAGGGGGCGTGACCGGATGTGAGCCGAGCAGGACGCATAGAAGAGAGCTCCAGTCATCCTTACCTTTTATCCTTCACCATCCGCGCGCCTGATTGCTGAATCTTGCCCATCTTCCATCCATCTGTCTGGGACATCATCCTGCACCATCCACCTGCTCCATCTTCAGACTGCTGGCTTGGGATCGGTGAGTCTGCTGGACTGGGCCTAGTGTGCTGCCTCCGGCCTCTCCCGCGGCTGTGGCGCCCCCCCCCCGGCCATTCGGGATCCCTAAGGAGAATTGTCATCGCTCCCTGGGCCTGGTGGGGGTCTATACTTGTTGCCATATGTGGTTGCTGGGTGGATGATGAGAAGGGGAGCCTCCGGGATCCGTTCAACGGCTGAGACACCCGCGGCGCGGCCTACCGCCGCCATCTTGCTACACCCGCGATTCACCTGGTGTGAGGCCTGCATCCCTGGCTGGTAGTTGGTGTGCCCTGTTACCTGTTGCTGATCCTCCTGTGTGCCCTGGGACTCTCCCCTCCCCCTCCTCTGTGCCGGTTGCCCCGCTTTCCCTCAAGAGATCCTACCGCCGCCATCTTGCTGCACCCGAGGTACAACTTGCAGGCGGCCTGACTTATTTGCCCAGAGCTAGACCGCTCTGATTGCCCCTGGGACTGATCACAGGTTGGCCTGGGACTTGTTTGTACCTACCCCTGCACTGGGTTCTTTTAGGGGTCCCTGAGCTGTCCGGAAACATTTATTGTTTTGCACATTATACTGCTTACACCATATCCTGCTGCTCCTGAAAACCTGGAACACCCCCCTCTGGTGGTCAGTTACCTGTGGCTCTCCTGGGACTTGCTGAACTGGGCTGATTCTGTTACTTTAGACTCCGGACCCTTCTTGTCCCGTGTTAACGGTGTATATGTTCTCTGACAAGCTTCGTTCTAGCCGCCTGGCAGCCACTCCTGGAACTGAAATTGCTGGTACATCTACGCCAGTCAATCCTCAAAAAAAAACGTAATATGTCCAAAGGCACACAGACATCCGCCTCTAAGGCTACGGCGGGAGAGCCTACATCTGCTGATTTGCTTGCGGCCATAACAGCCTGTAAAGAGACACTTACAGCTAAAATAGATTATGTCTCCACTGATATTGGACTCATTCGTAATGATTTGGACAAATTCCGCTCACGTTTAACAGAGGCTGAGGACCGGATTGCTCAAGTGGAGGATATGGTTCACGCTGACTCCACGGAGCTCCACGCTCTTCAGAGACAGGTGAGAGCGCTGCAGAACAAGGCGGTGGATACAGAGAACCGCCTCCGTCGTAATAACCTCAGGATCCTAGGGCTGCCGGAGAAGACAGAGGGGGCCAAACCTGCTGAATTTGCTGAAACATTTCTGACCAATCTGCTGGGCCTCCGTGAACTCCCACCGACTTTTGTGGTTGAGAGGGCACACAGGATTCCTACTACTCCCACCATACCTGGGGCCCCTCCTCGGCCATTTCTTTTAAAGCTTCTAAATTTCAGGGATCGAGACATGATCTTGGCGGCTGCCAGGAACACTCCAG
>BLSH010039810.1:138964-157777 GCA_018402905.1 Glandirana rugosa
CGCTCTCCGGATACTTTCAGGATAGTCGCAAACACTAACGGTCTAGGAGGTGGTTGGGGTCGTTTGTATAGACCCCACGACCTCTCTTATGTTAGGGACTCTGGGGTGATTAGGATAGTTGGTGAAACGGGGTTTTTCTGACATTATCGCCTGTACAGGTTTTTTATACTTTCTTTAGTGGGAGTCGGGGGGCTGTTGCGGTCGTGACGCTACTTTGGAGACATAAATCCGCTACGTAGGATCTTCCTCATTTTATGCGGGATACTTCCTAAAATTTAACTTAGTCGGCCAGGGATTCTCTGTGGTCGACAAATTTACCGCGTAGGGTGTATAGTCTGGTCAGTAGTAGTAGGTAAAGACCTTACAGACATCTGGTGAAAGCAGACTCACGCCGATTCAGTCCGTCACGTTAGTTAGTGGGGTCTCAGGGATTGTATTCTCTCCAGCACCCCAGATATGTTTGCTGGGGTTGGTGGAGGATCTGGCAATCACAAACGCTGATAGGACTTTCATAGGCCTCTCGCTCTATTATGCTAGGAAAACGATAGTGCTACACTGGAAGAAGCCTTCGGCCCCAACTGAGGCTTCTTGGATGCAGCTGATTAATTCGCAGCTGCCTCTCTATAAGGCCACCTACAGCAGCAGAGGTTGTCCACGCAAGTTTGACAAAATCTGGACTAAGTGGTTGGAGAGAGATGACACAGCTTAGTTGATTGATACATGTCATTGGGATCGGAGTTGGGTGAGAGTTTGGGGGGACCTTCCCCCGGATAATATCGGTTTCTGTATTCATGTAATGTTGGTTATATACCTGTGGACTTTCTCATATACTATAATGTGGAGTGTACCAGTACTAAATCCAGATTTGATTACTATTTCAGTGATGTTGTGAAAACCCTTTTTTTTTTTTTTTTCCTCTTGTTTGTTTTGTTTTCTGGGGGTTGTATTATCGGCAGTCTCTCCTGTGCGGGTTGACTAGCCGTGTATGTGTTGTATTTTACATTGTTTAAAGCAATAAAAAGTTTTTCAAAAAAAAAAAAGGTACTTTCAGACTACCTTTCAGACAATGCTGACCCATCCCTGAAGCCCGTGACGCTCTGGCAAGAGCGTAAATGTGTTGTTCGGGGAGCGTTGATCCAGATAGGGGCCCTCAGGAAGTGGGCGATGGCTAGACAGATAGACTCGCTTATTTCACGGATGCGCTCCCTCGAGTTATTACATAAACGGTCATTGGCAGTAGCCCACCTCATGGACCTGATGAAGGCCAGGGTGGACCTGAATGATCTACTTTACCAAAAGACCACACGTAGCCTGGCGTGGGCTAGGCTTTCCGTGTTTGAATTTTCAAATAAACCTGGCTCAATGCTGGCCAGAGCCCTACGTGGACCGAGGAAGCACACCTACATGCCTCACAGAGTGAACACTTCCAAAGAGATAGCTCAGGAGTTTTGCGATTTTTATCAGAAGCTGTATAATCTACATCTTGATTTGACTTCAGAGAAAGTTGTAGAACAGAGTTAGCTAGAGGATACATTGTTGCAACCGGCATGCCCTCATTACCACAAGAGGTTAAAGACGCATTGAAGACTGAGATTACGGCAGCGGAGTTTAGTGTAGCCATGACTCAGACTAAACTGCGCAAGGCTCCGGGACCTGACGGCTTCACGTTGACATATTACCGGACTTTTTCTTCTATTTTGACCCCACACTTTTTGACAGCCTATATTGCTTTGACAGGGGAAGGCACCTTGACAGTGGACGCTTTAAGGGCTTACATAATGCTGTTACATAAAGAGGGAAAGAACCCATCTCAGTGCGGAAGTTACCGGCCAATTGCGCTACTTAATGTAGACTCAAAGCTTTTCTCAAAAATGTTGTCAAATTGGCTTCTTCCGCACATCCTGAAGCTGGTGCACCTAGATCAGGTGGGTTTTCTTCCATCCAGAGAGGGGAGAGATAATACCGTGTGTTTAACTTCATGCACAATGCCAATCTGTCAGGAAAACTGCTCCTATTGCTCTCAACTGACACAGGGAAAGCCTTTGACAGGGTGGCCTGGCATTTTATGCGGGCCACCCTGTCTCACATAGGGTTAGGCCCTAACATGCTCCACTGGATCCTTTCCCTCTACTCCTGTCCCTTGCAGGTCAATCATTGGTGCTCCGACTTTTTTCGACTTAGCAAACAGGACGAGACAGGGATGTCCCCTCTCTCCGATCATCTTCATACTGACACTGGAGCCCTTCCTATGTGCCGTCAGATGCAATCCCAAGATTGTGGGGATACAGAAATCTACAGGGCATCATAAAATTGCGGCTTACACAGATGACCTGATTTTTTTTGTATCCTCCCCTAGGATTACACTTCCCAATATCCTAGAGGCCCTATGGGTGAGGAACTGTCGAACTATAAGATTAATGTGGCTAAGTCTGCAGCACTAAACATAACGATTTCAGAGCCTAAAGCCTACGCTCTTCCTTTGCATTCCACTAGGCAAGAACCTCCATAAGGTATTTGGGAATTAACATCACTCCCTTCTTGACCAATTTGTACTCTTCTAATCTAATACCCTTACTCCACAAATTGAAAATAGAACTTCAACAGTGGCTCTCCGTGACCCTGACATGGTTTGGGTGGTGTGCAGCAGTTAAAATGACTATCCTCCCTAGGATTCTATATATACTTCAGGCTATGCCAGTCCATGTTCCTTTTGGTGTTTTTCCAACAGCTTTGTGTGCTTTTTAGAGACTTTATATGGTCTCACAGGTTCCCAAGGATAAAAATGAACACTCTGTCCCTGCCAAAGGTGAAAGGGGGCTTGGAGTTTCCCGACCCCTTCAAGTACTACAGGGCTGTGCACCTCTCGAGGGTCGTGGATTGGCATTGCAATGCAGATTCTAAGCAGTGGGTGGCGATGGAGATTGAAGACGCCTCTATTCCTCACTTAGCATCACCTTGGCTTATGTCGTTGCCTCCGGAGGACATGAGGAACCACCCTCTTATAGGGGCGATGCTGGAGGCGGTGCGGATGACCTTCCGCACTTCGGATCTTGCACCGCTCCCATCCCCAATGACCCCGGTCATATACGGATTTCATTCCCGGCCTAACCAGTAGAGTGGTACGGCGGTTGGCACAGCAGGGGAAGTTTCGAGTGGCGGATGTTTGGCCACAGGGCGGTCTCCCCACTCTTGCAAACATCTCCAGGCTCTTAGATCCACCATTGGACAATCTGAGCACCAACCAAGTTAAACACTTTTTGCAGTCCCTTCAGAAGGCACAGTATTTTCCACATGACTTCACTCCGTTTGAAGCGTTTTGCAGGAAGGGAGAGCCTGGCACACATTAGCTCTGCTCTACGGCTATCTTGTCAGCCAATACTGACGAATCGATACTGACATTCATCCAGCGGTGGGAGAAGGACTTAGACACACAGTTTACCCCACACCAAGTAGAAAAAATCCTCTATCGCGAGCCAATATCAGGAAGTCGGGCACAAAATGTTAACCCAATGGTATAAGGTAGCCCACATACTCCATCAGATGGACAGGGCTCTTCCTGATATATGTTGGCGCTGTGAAGTAGAGGGAGGCACGATCTTCCACATCTTCTGATCCTGCCCTGTGCTTCGGTCTTTTTGGGGGGAGGTGACTTCCACTATCAAAAATTTGACCTTGGTAGATTTGAATGATAATCCGACTGCTTGTCTTCTACACCTGACAGACAGACCCCTTCAGAAGAACAAGAAAACCCTTACAATACAGTTACTCAATGTAGCGAGGGCATGCGTCCCGGGATTGTGGAAATAGTCTCAACCCCCGACTAGGGCCCTGTGGTACTCCAAAATTAATCATATACACCGTATGGAGGAACTGACCGCTTCCCTTTACAACATGGAAGAGCAATTCAGTGATAAGTGGAGACCATGGAGATTCTTCACTGGTACGGAGGCCTATCTCCGAGAAGTGGCCCGACCGGAATCCCTTCCGAGTTAAATTTAGGTATAGCCCACTGAAATGATATTGAGGCGAAGGTTTTCCTCCTCTGCGAGAGAGAGTCCCTCTGGTCCCCTGTGAGGAGGAAAGCAGTACTCTGGTACGATCCCAAAAAGACAGGATGATCTCAGTCCCTATCCAAAGCAAACTACTCAACATCACAGTAATCCAAGTTTATGCACCAACCTCTGATGTTGAATAAGCTGACGTTGAATGCGTTTATGAAGGTCTACAACACCTTTTAGAACTAACTCCAAAAAAAGATTCCCTTCTCATAATGGGAGATTGGAATGCTAAAGTAGGAAGTCAAAGCATATTCGGAATAACAGGTAAATATGGCTTTGGAGTACAAAATGAAGCAGGACAAAGGCAAACACTCTTTTCCAAAGAGGCAACTCTACACATGGACATCACCGGATGGTCAATACAGAAATCAGATCGATTATATTCTCTGCAGCCAAAGATGTAGAAGCAAAGCAAGACCTGGAGCTGACTGTGGCTCAGACCATGAGCTTCTTATGGCAAAATTCAGGCTTAAATTGAAGAAAGTGGGAAACACCACTAGACAATTCAGATATGATCTAAATCAGGTCCCTTGTGAATACCCAGTGGAGGTGACGAACTGATTTAAGGGATTAGATGTGATAGTTTCTGAGGAACTATGGAAGGAACTTTGTACCATTGTACAAGACGCAGCAATGAAAACCATCCCAAAGAAACAGAAATGCAAGTAAGCAATCTGATGAGGCTATACAAATAGCTGAACAAAGAAGGAAGACAAAAGATAATGGAAAAAGTGGAAAATATACCCAACCGAATGCAGACTTCCAGAGGATAGCAAGAACAAACAAAAATACCTTCTTAAACAATCAATGCAAAGAACTAGAGGAAAGCAATAGAATGAGAAAGACTAGGGAGATTTTTATATGATTAATGGTATCCGATCAGTGTATGGGACCCTTGACTAATCCAATCCTAATATCGACATATATAAAAAAAGGGGAAATATAGACGACCGAGGGCGTCTAGATAAAATCAATAGGATTTTGCTGGATTTGTGATAGGTCCCAGTGAGCACATAAGACAAATTGTACAAAATATATTTATTTTCATTGGTATAGGTACAAAAATGTTTTTTTATAAACATATTCCTTATTTGACAGATATTGTCTACCCCATATACAGTACGTATAGTGTCTATACTTGTATCAACACAGGGATAGAACAAGAAGAGTGTTTTTTATCGACGTTTCGCAATCTTCATTGCTTCATCAGGATACAATCCTCTCTATTTTCATCTATCAATCAGAATATAGACAATTTTTTAAATAGTATACCTCTTTTATACAGAATCATTTGTTTTTTAGGCTTATGTAACATATGCTCACCTATCTTTCTTTAGTATTCCAGCATGGCGGCACCGCATCCACCTATCCCAGGTGGCCAGTCTCCCTCTGCCCCCTCCGCAGCAGAGTTGTGGTACCAGATCCACCCGTCTACGATATAGGCGGGCAAGCAGTTGTCCTTCAAGCACTGATTAATTAGGTTTCCCCTTTTAAATCTGCAAACCAAAATAGGCATATGCCCCCTATTAGAGTCAATTTGCATAGCCTCCCAATAGTAAACATGCAGTCAGAAGCTCCCCAATGGCAATATATGGCCTCCTTAACCCTCCCCTAGTCCCATACAGGCTCCCAACTCTAGTGGCAATCACATAAACACATCCCATCTGCAGGGAGGGGGAGGGGGAGAGGGAGGGAGGGGGAAGATATAGGGGGGAGAGGGAGAGAAGCCACCAAAGACAGAGTGGCCCTCTTTCTCCTCTCCATACGATCCCCTCAGCCTTCCCCTTCAGCCCCTACAGGGACTGTATATAGCCATATGTTGGGGTATGTAATATTATCCTACCTTTCCGCATAGAAGGCCGGGGATACGCGGCAGCGGGGCATCCATGCCTCCATACACTGCCGCGTCCCCGGCCTAAATAAGGGAGATTTTTATGAAAATTAGCGATCTCAAGGCAAAGTCTTGTGCAATAATGGGCACGATAATAGACAAAAATGGCAAGGACCTGACAGAAGTAGAAGAGATAAAGAAGAGCTGACAAGAATACACAGAAGAACTATACAAGAAAGATATGAATGTCCCATATAGCCATGATGATGCAGTCACTGACCTGGAACCGGATATCCTGGAGAGTGCAGGCAAGTGGGCCTTAGAATGCATTGCTAATAACAACGCTGGCGGAAGTGATGGTATCCCTGCTGAGTTAGTTAAAATCCTAAAAGAATGTGCTGTTAAAGTGCTGCACTCAATATGCCAACAAATTTGGAAAACTCAACAATGACCACAGGACTGGAAGAGGTCAGTTTACATTCCGATACCAAAGAAGGGCAGTGTTAAAGAATGTTCAAACTACCGTATGATCGCACTCATCTCACAGGTTAGCAAGGTTATGCTGAAAATTCTACAAGCTAGGCTGTAGCAACATGTGAACCGAGAGCTATCACAAGTACAAGCTGGATTTCGAAGAGGCAGAGGAACTAGAGTTCAAATTGCCAACATTCGCTGGATCATGGAGAAAGCAAGGGAGTTCCAGAAGAATTTCTACTACTGCTTTATTCATAAATCAATAATAAGTGCAGCACTATAATCCAGGCAATATTACTTATACTAAAGTGCTAATATTAGTGCAAAATGAAATGCATGAATAGACAATATAAAGTGCTAATGATATCACCTATACCTTCATAGTGTAACCAATCCCTCCCAAATTATGCAAAATAATAGTATTATTGAATAAAGTGCAAAAATAGTGCATTCATACAACCACATATATGGGCAGACAATAGTGCAAAAATTATCAAGTCCAAAGAAAGTCTATTAGTGAAAAATATTTAAACAGCAAAGCAGAATATATTGCATCAATAGTCCATCACTTTTCTCCTTCCACAAGCAAATACGCATAGGAAAATAGATCCATAGGTGGAGAGCACTGAGAGTGAAGACACTTGATCGTGTTTTTTTTTTTTAAGGGCAAATTTTTTTTTATTTAGATTCAACAAGATACAGACATACGGGTTGTATAAAGCAATGCTCATATACAATTATACATATCATGTCAGGAAATATAGCAGGAGTCACAACCACATGTGAAGAGAGATTTTATCTTGCATCCTCAAATGTGCAAACAGTGTTAAGTAACCTTAGTACAATAAACAGAGTAACATTTGCAAAACCTGTGTCTCTCCATAATCATTGCAGCATAACACTTCCCCCTCCTCCCTCCCTTCCCCTGTACCTCTCAGTGCTGTCTCCCCTCCTCATCCCCTCCACCCCCATCCCATCATTTCTTACTCAGGTTTACACCTCAATACTACCGGATACCAATCTTATCCATCCATCCCACACTTTTCCAAACTTCTTTGGGCATCCTCTGGCCATATATGTAAGTTTATACATGGGTAACGCTCTATTTATCAAATCTATCCATGCCTGAATAGTTGGAGGGACCACCTCCTTCCATCTGAGGGCAATCGCGATATGTCCTCTTCATCTACCTCTCCCAGTAAACATCTGGCTGGGGAATGTATATTAGGCAAGGATAGCCTTTCTTCCAGAAATTTCAGAATGGCCCTCCAAAACCGCTCCATTATGGGGCAAGACCAGGTCATATGAAAGAAGTCACCCTCCGCTACTCCGCACCTAGTGCATGCTAGGGAGGTCCCCCTTCCCATTTTATACAGACGTACAGGGGTGTAGTATATCCTGTGAAGATAATGAAATTGTACTATTCTGTCTCTTGCTGAGCTAACGGATGGGATCAAAGAGCCCACCGTCTCAGACCACGTTTCATCCGTGAGGGAGGGTATGTCTGCCTTCCATTGTGCAGCAAACCATTCCATCTTGGAGATAGAAGATGTGAGCAAAGCTGAATAGTATCTGGATATCAGTTTTAGGTGGCCATTCTCTAACAGCATTCTCTCCAGGTCAGAAGGAGAAAGTGACACCTCTCCTGTTCCATACTGCGCCGCCACTGCGTGCCACAGCTGCAAGTATCGAAAAAAAAAAAGGTTCTGGGTAGCTTGTGTTCTATTTGCAAATCTTTGAATGATGTAAAGATCCCATCCTTGAATAGTTGGTGGGCATAAGTAACCCCATACGTAGCCCAGCATGCACCATCGGGGATTTTGTAAATTTGTGTCAACTGAGGGTTATGCCACAAGGGGGCGTTAGGTGAGCCGATCAGCCCAGAGCCTCCCATCTTAGTATTACACATATGAAACAGTTTATAGGACAATTTCAGGACGCCAGCTCCCTGTTTGGGGTAGGGTCCATTCCTATACAGCACGTTAATAAGAGCTTCATATGAATGGACCTGGGCTGCCTGTGTTGCTACCGAGGCTATATTCAGGCTCGAAAAGAACCACCAGTGTATATGTGTCAACTGTGCAGCCCAATAGTAGTATTGTAGGTTGGGCAACGCCAAACCTCCTGCTTGAACCGGTAAAAATAATGTAGTCAGGGTTACTCTGGCTGGCTTATGGCCCCATAAAAATAATACCAATATGGAATTAATATTAGTAAATAACGTTTTAGGGATATAGACAGGTGCATGCCAAAATAGGTACAAGAATCTTGGTAAATAAATCATTTTAAACACATTAATGCGTCCTAAAAGATTTAGTGGGAGTTTGGACCAAGCCTGTAAATTTTCCTTTAGTCGATCCACCAGCGGGTCAATATTGTGCTCTATGTATGTGCTCAAAGGCAATTGGATTTCCACCCCTAAATATCTGAAATGGGGTACCACTCGTAGAGGGGCATCTGGAGGTAATCTCACCACGGCGTTAGGATCCATTGGGAAAATCACTGATTTGGTCCAATTAACTTTAAACCCAGAATAGTTACCAAACCTTGATATCCTTTCGAGGGCTACAGACAATGATCCCACTGCATCTGCCAGATACAGAAGCATGTCGTCTGCATACAGGGATGTCTTTTCCTCCAGATCATTTACCATGCAGCCCCTAATCTCTCCATCCGCTCTCAACAGGGCCACCAGCAGTTCAATGGCAAGGGCGAACAGCAGGGGCGACAAAGGGCACCCCTGCCTGGTCCCCCTACTTATTTCAAACAGGTCTGTAATGGTATTGTTCACTCTAAGTCGGACCATTGGTTTAGCATATAGAAGTTTCACCCATGCTATGAATTTGGGTCCAAATCCCAGCCTCCCAAGGACTGCCAATAAGTAGGGCCACGCTATGGAGTCAAAAGCCTTATGGGTGTCAAGTGACACCACCACCCTAGTATCAGGTGTGGCTCCCGTTGACTGCAGAATAGTAAAGAGGCGATGCAAATTTATAGCTGTGGATCGCATAGGGATAAACCAAGTTTGATCTGGGTGAATGATGGAATTAATTACTTTGTTTAGTCGTTTAGCTAGTAATTTGGCTAAGACCTTTGCATCCACATTAATCAAAGATTAATGTGGATACGACTCACACAAATCATGGTCCTTGTGAGGCTTAGGGATCAAGACAATAAGCGCCTCCCGTAGAGACTCTGGAAGTACTCCCGTATCCAAGGCCTCCCTATATACCTCAAGCAATTTAGGGGCAAGACTCTCACTGCACGTAGTGTACCATTCAGTCGGGTAACCGTCCAGCCCTGGCCTTTTATTTGGTTTAAGGGAGTGCATTGCAGACATAATCTCATCCGAGATAAGGGGTCTATCTAGCTCCCCTGCCGTTTCCCTGGATAATCGCACAAGGGGTATAGGAGCCAGAAAATCACAGACCTCCTCCTCTGCATAGTCTGCCCTGGATGTGTATAAGTCAGTATAAAAATCAACAAATGCTTTAGTAATATCTGTTTGTGTCGTGCATAAGACCTGTTGTTTATTATATATACGGGGTATTGAGACTGTAGCCTGATGGGAATGGGCCAGGTATGCTAAAAATGTACTATTTTTATCACCAAATTCAAAAATATGTTGTGCTTGGTAGAGGAGCTTTTTTTGGGTCTTCTCAACTAGTACTAAATCCAGCTGACGCATGTCCCTCCAATGTCTATGGGTCTGAGGACTAGGGTTTTTTAAATATTCGACCTCTGCCTCCGCAGCCTTTTGCTCAGAGTCCCGAACCTTCCACTCCCGATCCGATCGCAATTGTTTAACCACCCCTGCAATAGACCCCCTGATGGAGGCCTTGAACACATCCCAGGTCACCCCATTTTCGGTACTTACTCCCTATTTTCCAACCAGAATGTGGCCATAGAATTCGCCGCGGCCCGTTCAAAACACTCCTCCTCCAGCCACAGAGGACTCAATCTCCACAATGTGTATTGCCTGGTTTTATCCCTGGCCAGTGTGAGCACTAAGGGGGAGTGGTCCGAAATGGCCCTAGGCAGATAACAGACATCCACAACCCTTGGCAGTAAGTCCCTGGACAGAAAACACATATCCAGTTCGGACAAAGTGTCAAAGGATGCCGAATAACAAGAATACGCTCTAGTGTCCAGGTGTTTCCACCTCCACACGTCCACCAAATCATATTGTTGAATACATGCCGCCAGTGGAAAGCGCCCCCTCAAGTTTGCCCTTTGGCGGTCCATTTCATTGGACAAGACAGCAATTAGATCTCCTGCTAGAATAAGTGGACCCTCTGCCGTTTGAAGCACCTTTCCCATCAACGTGTCCCACATATTAACCGTAAAAGGAGGAGGAACATATACAGCAACAAATGTATAAGGAGCATTATCAATCAGTAACACCACAATCACAAATCTCCCGAAAGGGTCTGTGACTACCGTTTTAGGGGTATATAAAAGTGATTTAGCTATCAGAATCGAAACTCCTCTAGCATAATTGGAGTATGTAGAGTGATAAGCATATCTAATGAAAGCCCTCTGTAGGGCCAAAGTCCTGGAGCCAGTTAAATGGGATTCCTGTAATATGACTTGCGGTTTATGTTTCTAGATATAAGTAAGTATTAAAGCCCTTTTGAACCTGCAGTTAAGTTCCCTCACGTTCCATGATAATAGTTTAAGCGAATACATAGTTGCGGGTAACAATATGAGAATAGGCAGGATTGTTCAACGCCTCCGTTTGGAGGAATTCAGACCAGGGGGTAGAGACACATTGCGGGAAGACATCTACAGCGACTATGTGCAGCCGCTGGAGGGTAGCAGTGCCAGTTTCACAGCCATCGCCAGAGGGAGCTATCCATAGTATATTTGGGGATACAGCATACATATAATTCCAACCGTTGAGAGAACAGAGAAAAAACAGTCCAAAACGACACTGATCGTGTTTAAGTAATCACATCACACGTGTCAGATTCTTATCCTCCACCAACTATGTTGGCCTCTCACCTCAATATAGTGAAAATATAGCCTTTTTCCCTCTTAGGGATATATTATGGCTTCCTATGTGTCTCTCAGGCTCAATCACCACTTCTTCCAACTGTAGGTTAAACATCCACGTTCCTCTAAACCAATCTCCTATAGGGGGAGGAGCCTGCACCCGCACATCACGTTGCAGCCATTGAGCCCATGCTATCCCCAGCTTGCATGGCTTTATAGTGCCATCTCTTGTAAGTTTTCTATATATTGTTTGTGGCGAGAATAAAAGCATATAAGCAGAGAGCATTAGATCCTGTCCTTTTCTTTTCCATGCCTTAATGACATATTTGGAGCATTGGAGATTGGTTTAGAGGAACGTGGATGTTTAACCTACGGTTGGAAGGAGTGGTGATTGAGCCTGAGAGACACATAGGAAGCCATAATATATCCCGAAGAGGGAAAAAGGCTATCTTATCACTATTGATTACATGAACAGCACTATTTGCTGCTCCAACAGCGCTTGCATAAAGTAGTGTGAGTCTCTTATTCTAAAGTGCCAGTGCCTGTACAGAATACTTTACCAAGTATTTGTGCAAATTAACTTGTGTGCAGAAATTTCAAACAATTGTATATTACACCTTAAGTATTTAAAACATCATATGATCATGTGATACACTCAAAAATTTATAAAATTTAAGAAAAGTGCTGGTGCCCTTAAAGTTTTGTACAAAGTCCGTATTGAAAAGTGCCAGTGACAGTTTGATTTGAAGATGAGTTATTGGTTTCTTTGGATCAATCAAAAGACTTCTTAACTTGTTAAAACATAAAGTGCCCGTGCTGTGCTGGGTGCTCAAATGAAATAAGTGGTTGAGAGTATATTACCCCGCTTACCAGATCCTTTTGACTCTCCACCCGTACGGTATGGAAGAGTCACTTGCGCTTTAGGTCTACAATCCGACCTATGGATGTGGTGCCGTCTGCTTCCCTTGTCTCCTTTGTCCATCACCGTACCATTTGAAAATGAATGAAAGAAAATCTCATCGCGTACCTCTCTTTATAAAAGGATTTATTTAGCCACTTTTCCACAGTACAGTCTAAAACAACGAACACACTGTGAACGCTCCGTGATCACCGCTGCTGGGTGCTGGTGGTCACTTCCGTTTCCGCCTGCCTTCGCTTGCGTGTCACAGGAGCGTGGCTACGTACACCTTGCGTTCCAGCTAACGCGTTTCGTCATATCCTCTGAAGACGTCACAGGATATGATGAAACACGTTAGGTGAAACGCAAGGTGTACGTAGCCACGCTCCTGTGACACGCAAGCGAAGGCAGGCGGAAACGGAAGTGACCACCAGCACCCAGCGGCGTGCACATTTATGATTCATTTGAGTGAAGTGAAATCACTTGTTGTGTGCTAGCAGCTTAGAATTAGTTAATCACACTTTATTTGCGCTGATTGAGTTTGTAATCACTACTGCTTTATTGACTACAGTAAAGGCTTTGATTGTGTGGCCCACAACAAGATGTGGGGTAAATACTGAAAGAAATGGGAATATCAGACCACCTCACCTGTCTTCTGAAAAACCTGTATGCAAGTCAAGAAGCAGCAGTTAGAACAGGACATGGAACAAATGACTGGTTCAAAATTAAGAAAGCAGTGTGGCAAGCATGTATATTGTCACCCTACTTATTTAACTTATATACAGAGTACATCATGCAAAATGCCAGGATTGACGAATCACATGCCGGAATCAAAATCGCCGGGAAATATCAATCTGAGATATGCAGATGTTACCACACTAATGGCAGAAAGTGAAGAACTACTTAAAGTGGTAGTAAACCCTCCTTTCATTTTCAGCCAAGGAAGCTGCCATCTTGGCCTTTGTTTAATCTACAACTGCCATGATGCTGCACATGCGATCAGCTATGACACCAGCCATTGGATGGTTTGACAGTTTGGTTTAGAGCACAACCAATGGGAGTGTTACATTTCCGGCACATGCCGGAAATGTAACTGGTTTTTAAACTGTTAAATGGATGGGTTTACTACCGCTTTAAGAGTCTCTTAATGAAGGTGAAAGAGGAGAGTACAAAAGTGGGCCTGAAATTGAACATTAACCACATCAGTACTTGGCACGAAAACCCCCTTCCTGTCCAGGCCATTTTTCAGCTTTCAGCGCTATCACACTTTGAATGACAATTACTCAGTCATGCAACACTGTACCCATATGAAATGTGCGTCCTTTTTTCACACAAATAGAGCTTTCTTTTGGTGGTATTTAATCACTAGGGGGGGTTTTATTTGTTGTGCTATAAATAAAAAAAGATTGAAAATTTTGTGAAAAAATGCCTTTTTCTTTGTTTCTGTCATAAAATTTAGCAAATTAGTAATTTTTCTTTGTAAATTTTAGCCAAAATTTATACTACTACCTATCTTTGGTAACAATAACCCAAATAAGAGTATATTATTTGGTCCTTGTGTAAGTTATAGAGTGTACAAGCTATGGTGCCAATCATTGAAAATTGATCATACCTGATCACACCTGATATACTGATGGCCTATCTCATTTCTTGAGACCCTAACAAGCCAGGAAAGTACAAATACCCCCCAAAGTAGACATTCCAAGGTATTTAGTAAGAGGCATGGTGAATTTTTTGAAGTTGTAATCTTTTCCCACAATTCATTGCAAAATGACATTTTTTTTTTCTTTTTTCACAAAATTGTCATTGTAACAGGTTATTTCTCACACACAGCATATGCATACCACAAATTACACCCCAAAACACATTCTGCTACTCCTCCTGAGTATGGCGATATCACATGTCTGAGACTTTTTCACAGCCTGGCCACATACAGAGGCCCAACATGCAGGGAGCGCCGTCATGTATTCTAGGGACATAAAGGACACATCTAATGTCATGACGACCTATCACATTTTTGAAGGCCCTGGAGCACCAGGACAATGGAAGGAGAGGCACTCAGGTATGGCAATACCACATGTGTGAGACTTTTACATAGCCTGACCACATACAGAGGCCCAACATTGAACTAGCACCTTCAGGCGTTCTACAAGCATAAATTACACATCTCATTTCTCAACACCCTATTACACTTTTGAAGGTCCTGGAGCACCAGGACAATGGAATTGCCCACAAAATGACCCCATTTTGGAAAGCAAACACCCCAACGTATAATCTATGAGGCATAATGAGTCTTTTAAACATGTCATTTTTTTCCAGTAGTTTTTGGAAAATGTGGGAAAAAATGAAAACGCTTTTATTTTTACACAAAGTTGTCCATTTATATGATATTTCCAACACATAGCATGTATGTAGCAAAAATGACACCCCAAAATACATTCTACTACTACCGAGTATGGCGATACTACATGTGTGAGACTTTTACAGGTGACGTTTACTCATGGGTGTGACGGTCACTGACAGGTGATTGGCGATGGTCACTGATGGGTGACTGTCGGTGGTCACTGATGAGTGACTGGCGGTCTGATGACAGATCCACTTTATGATGACAGGTACACTTTATGATGACAAGTACACTTTATGAGGGCATATGGGGTGATTGTTGGGTGACAGGTGCATTGGGGGGGCAGGGGGATTGTGACAGCTGTGTGTTTTTACTTAACAGATCAGTTACTCACTGATCCCAGCTCTTCTCTCCTCACACTGGACACTGTGTGAGGAGAGAAGAGCTGGTAACAGTGAGTTACCGCTCTGTTTACATTGGATGTGATCGGCTGTGAAGTAGATCACAGCCGATCACAGGGTCGCGACTTTGCCACGGCCGATCACATGGTGAACAGCCATAACCAATGGCTGTTCACCCCTATCGGTGACGCAGTGTGTCTTGGGGACACGCCGACACCGACAGAGCCGGGATGCGTGCTCCCGATTGCGCGCAATCCCGGCTTAAAGTCATTTGACGGTGGGGCGGACGGCAAGTGGTTAAGTAAACTAAGATTGTGGTAGCAGGTCCCATCACTCCTTGGCAAATAGAAGGAGAAGGAATGGAAAAAGTGACAGATTTTATTTTCCTATGCTCCAAGATCACGGCAGTTAGTGACTGTAGCCAGTAAATTAAGAGACGCTTGCTTTTTGGGAGGAAAGCAATGGCAAACCTTGACAACATTATAAAAAGCAGAGACATCACCCTAACGACAAATTGCCGTATAGTCAAAGTTATGGTATTCCCAGAAGTAATTTATGGCTGTGAAAGATGGACCATGTGGAAGGCTGAACACCTAAAAATGTATGCTTTTGAGCTATGGTGTTGGAGAAGACTCTTGAAAGTCCCTTGGACGGCAAGAAAATCAAACCGGTCAATCTTGAAGGATATCAACCATGAATATTTACTGGAAGGACAGATCCTGAAGCTGAAACACAGATACTTTGGCCACCTAATGGGAAGAGAGGAATCATTGGAAAAGACCCTGACGACAGAAAACAAGATGAATAGATAGCATTATCAAAACCGTGAACATGAGGTTAGGCTCTGGGAGGCAGTGGAGGACAGAAAAGCCTGATGCGCTATGGTCCATGAGGTCACGAAGAGTCGGACTCAACTAAACTACAACACGACTGAACAACAACAAAAGACACAGACACTAATTTAAAAAATCTTTTTTTGTTTTTAAATCCTGCCCAAAATATACGTGTCCGATTGGTAGTATGCGACCCCGGGCCTGGTCTTTGTGCTGGGAGCACACTATGCAGCACGCTTCCAGCACAAAGACAGATACGCATATATGCGGCCTCATAGATAAAGGCCCACTTCCATGAGGCTGCATATGTGCTTACTGTCGGCGGGAAGGGGTTTATGGACTAAGAATTTTGCAAAACAAAATTTCTATGTCTTTTCAAGGACAGGAATAGTAAATAATCTTTTTACTAATGAGTAGTTTTGCACCAATACTGGTATCGGTGCCAATACTAAGCATGTGCACGGGTACTTGTACTTGTGTAAATGCTCTGATACCGATACCTGCGGTGAGGTGCGATTTGAGCCCATACAAAAATAATGGGCTCAAATCGCACTGCAAAGAAACTCATGTGATTTGAACAGGTATGCGGTTTGATTTCTGTCCGAATCACATGCCACTTCCTACATTACTCTTGTGTGAACCCAGGCTTAGCCTGGAGAGAAGGGGTGAGTCCCCTGTCAGCGCTCTGTCCTCACTTCTCTACTTCACACTTTCTATAGACTCCTGCGCAATTTGGGCTACTCAAAGGTGGAGGCTGTCGCTTAGAGAAGCGGGCTTGTGTGGAGACAAGATTTTGTCCTCTAGAGCAGTGTTTTTCAACTCCAGTCCTCAAGGCGCACCAACAGGCCATGTTTTCAGGATTTCCATTATTTTGCACAGGTGATTTGATCAGTTTCACTGCCTTAGTATTTACCACAGGGTTTTTATCTGAGGGAAATCCTGAAAAAATGACCTGTGGGTGTGCCTTGAGGGTTGGAGTTGAGAAACACTGATCTAGAGCAGTGTTTCTCAACTCCAGTCCTCAAGACACACCAACAGGTCATGTTTTCAGGATTTCCCTCAGCTGAAATGGCTGTGGTAATTACTAAGGTGGTGAAACTGATCCAATCACCTGTGCAAAATAATGGAAATCCTGAAAACATGCCTGTTGGTGCGCCTTGAGGACTGGAGTTGAAAAACACTGCTCTAGAGGATGGAAAGCCAAGAAGTGCCCCACGCTGCCTTTCCCCTCCTGTGACATAATCAGGACTCACCCAATTTGGTAAATCAGTAATTTAGTATCGAAAAGTACTCCTAAAAAAGAGGTATTGGTGCATCCCTACTAATAAGTTATACTGCCACCTTCATGTTTTGATACACTGGCAGACAAAAACAAAACTCTTAAGTCAGCCCCCTGTATATTCCTGCCTCCAACCAACATGCTTCCCCTATGCTATGAGTAAGCACCAGCCCAAGGTGTGAAACGCATTAGCTGGGACCAGTAGTTCGTCTGTGAGCTGTGTGTACCTTTCATTTAATAAAGCATTGAAATCTGATTTTTGAGTTCGGCTATCCAACCTTTATCTTTATCAGCTGACTGTGTGCTTCATTAGCCGGCACCTGCCTACATGGCTAGATTACCTGGAGGCTTGGACATTCCTGGAGCCGTGAATCTTTGCAACATGCCTCCCCTGGTGTGATCTTGTCACTGAAGACCCACTCTGTGGGGAACCTTCTAAATATGGCAAAAACATCTGATATGTGGCCTTCTGGCTCTGAACTCTGCATTTTATCCCTCTCCCCCCAAAATCCACACCAGACCCTTATCCGAGCATGCAGCCCGGTAGGTCAGAAAAGGAGGAATGAGCGAGCAACCCCCCCCGAACCATACCAGGCCACATGCCCTCAACATGTGGGGCGTGCTTTGGGACAGGGGGGCCTCTTCCCCACAACCCTGGTCGGTGGCTGTGGGAGTCTGCAAGTGGGGGGCTTATTCGGGAATCTGGAAGCCCCCTTTAACATGGGCGTCTGCAGATCCTGCCCCTTCCCCCCCCCCCCCATGTGAATGAGTACCCATACTCATTCACCAAAAAAAGTGTAGTGTAAAAAATGACAGTAGGCAGTTTTTGACAAGTCCTTTATTTACAAAGCAAAAATAAAAACCAATGTCCCCCCATGTAGATCCCCCCCGAAAAAAAGCTCCGCTTGTACTGAAGGCTCCCGCCATTTGCCTGCTCTGCCGTCTGACAGTTCTTAAATAGCTAAGGGGCTATTGGCACCTAGTGGCACAACCCCTGTGATGTCATCAAACGATGCATGTTGGGTCGGTGACATCACAGGGGATGGGTCACATAGTGACATCGCCGGGTGGCCCCACCCCTTAGCTATTTAGGAACAGATGGCAGAGCATTCACTAAAAGAAGAGTTCATAAGATTAGTTGATCCTGGAGATAACAAGATAATAACACCCATGGGAGAAGTGTTTAGTATCAACTGTTAAAACATGAGTCCAGCTGTCCACCACAGACAACAGCAGCCTCTCACCTCCTTCATGTGACCAGAAACGGTCAACATGCAATTTTCCCACACCACGGGGATATAACCTCCGACAATCAATCCACGATGCAGGTAACACCAATCATGCTTATGTAAAATGAGAGCTGAACATCTAGTGCTCTGCGTAAACACAGTATTTTTATTAACAATAAAATGTTACTTACAAACGAAGCACTTTCACCAAGTGCATGTGTGATGGCATATCAGTATACAGACGGTAAATTCAAAGATGGCCGTGGGTGACTTCAGACGTAGCTCCCCCCACCATATGCTATACGTCCGTAGGCGGGACTTCATCAGCGGGGTCAGGGCCACGTCATTAACCCACTTTTAAATAGCTGGCACCATAGCCACCAGACGCTACCCAGTCCGTCTCAATTAGTAGACAGCACAGCCACAACCCACATCATCACAGCAAGACAAGTCTATCTCCCCACAAACCCC
>BLSH010039810.1:157787-179015 GCA_018402905.1 Glandirana rugosa
CCCCCCCCCCCCCCCCCCCGTGAGTGGCATAGCTGCATATCACCCCACAAGAGCATTATATTACATAGTTAGGCCTCATTTACATGGACGTTTGCAGGCATTTGGGCGTTTTTTTCAGCTGCTCCTGAACTTTCCTCTATGTCAGTGGTTCTCAACTCCAGTCCTCGGGACCCACCAACAGGCCAGATTTTAAGTATTACCTTGGGGAGATGCAGGCTAAAATACTGCATTCAATGAGCAGCAAATGATATCACCTGTGATGTATTTTAGTTATCCTGCAAACCTGGCCTGTTAGGGCCGGTTCACACTGAGGCAATCCTAGGCGATTTGCGATCCGACTTGTGTCGCCCCAATTCGCCTCAAATTGCCTGACATCAGAAATCCCATTGGAATGAATGGAGCCGTCTTAATATGCGCTACTCAAGTCCAAAGCGATTCCAAAAAAAGGTTTGGGCCGGTTCACACTGGAGCGGCGCTCGAGGCGATCTCAAGGCGGCTTGCGAGGAGACTTCTATCATAGAAGTCAATGCAAGCCGCCTGAGATCGCCCTGAAAATAGTGCAGGGACCATTTTTCTAAGGTGGAGCGAAGCGATTCGCTCCTATTAGAACGGTCCCATTTGCACAGCATTGAGGTGAATTGTCAGGCGACTCAAGTCGCCTGACAATTCGCCTAGATGTGAACGGGCCGCGAAGTTGCGCCGCATTGCGCCGCTCCAGTGTGAACCAGCCCTTCCTGTACTATTTTCAAGCGGCTTCTAGGCGAATTGAGCCCATAGAAGTCAATGGAAGTTCGCTTCGAAGTCGGATGCCCGTCTATGAAGAAGCGATTTTCCAGAAAGAAAAACATAATTTTGCCAGAAGACACACCTCTCATGTCCCAGGTACTCCTGTTGAAATCGCCTGAAATCGCCTGATATCTCTTCGCAATTGCGCCGCAATCGCGCCGCTTCGCAATCGCGCCGCTTCGCCTTTTCAAATCGCCTAGCAAAGTCGCCCCGAAGTCGGATCGCCTCAGTGTGAACCGGCCCTTAGTGGGTCCCGAGGACAGGAGTTGAGAACCACTGCTCCATGTTATCTTATAAGTACATTTACACAGGGTCGTTTAAGGTCGTCTCCAGGCAGTTGAATTTAGAGGCTTTTTTTGGAACGCAAAAAAATGGATTCAGAGGCATTTGAAACGCCAAACAGCTTGTAAATGCCACTGAACGTGGTAGGACCGTTCGGTTTACAGACGTTTCCATTAAAAAAAAAATGAAAACATTTTTTTAAAAAATATTCCTAGAAGCAAACGCGGCATGCAAAATGTCGCAAAACGCCGGTTTCTAGCTGTCATAAAAAATCATTCAGGGGAGATTGAAACAGTGTAAATGGAGCCTAACAGTTCATACTAAACACTTCTTTATTCCACAGGTGTTATTATCTTGTTATCTCCACTATCAACTACTCTTATGAACTCACCTTTTAGATCCGATTCACGCTACAGCGACTTGGGATCTGACTTTTGTCGCCACAAGTTGCTTGACAGAAGAAATCCCATTGAAGTGAATGGGAGTGGTCTTAATGTACACTACTGAAGTAGCTCCGACTTCAGAAAAGGTTCATGTACTACTTCAAGGCGACTTCTATCCAACTTGTGCCCATAGAATTCAATCCCCAAGGTAGATCCCCATTTATATTGAAGCGACTTTACAGGAAAAAGAAAATAATTCACCAAGGTAAAAGGAATGATGTCAGAAGAGATTTATTCTCTAATTGGCCACAGGCGAAGTAGCATGGGGGTTGCTTTGAGTCGCGTTGTAAGTCACGCAAAGTCACGCTGAAGTCGCATTCAAATCGCCTACAATGTCATGCATGTCGCCCTTGTGTGAACCAACTCTAAGGCTACTTTCACACTGAGGCACTTTACAGACGCTATTTAGCTAAAAATAGTGTCTGTAAAGCGCCTCAAAATTCCCCCCAATCCACCCCAATGTGAAAGCCTGAGTGCTTTCACACTGGGGCGGTGCGCTTGCGGAACGTTACAAAAAGTCCTGCAAGCAGAATCTTTGGGGCGGTGGGGTGAGCGGTGTATATACCGCTCCTCTACCGCTCCTGCCATTGAAATGAATGGCAAGCGATTCCGATGCAGCTGTACACCGCCGTGGTAGCGCGGAGCGCCTGCACTTTTAACCCCCCTTTAACCCCTTGTGGTGGGTTAAAAGCGCCGCGCTCCCACCTGCATAACGGAGCCATATCGCTGGTAAAACTCTGCTCAAACTAGCGGGGTTTTACCACGACCGCGGCTGTGCTGCAGTGTGAAAGTAGTTTGTTTGTGCTTCACTAAATCTTGTTATATATGTTACTGAGGAGTTTATGCATTGTCCTTATAGTGTTCAGCTAGCAATCAATACATGTATGTTTGTATATATGCACATACATGTGTGTTATTAGTTATCTGCGCCAAATATTTTTCTATTGGTAGATGGCGGAGCAGGCAGACAAGTGGAACCTTTTTTTCTTCTTCGGGTTAGCGATGGCGGCGGGCGTAGAGATTGACGATGGATCTACACCGAGGGACTTTTTTTTTTAATAAAACCCTTGTCAAAAGCTTGTGTTGTGTCTTTACTCCCTTTCTACACTTTTTTAGTGAATGGGTAGGGGTACTATGTACTGCATACTCATTCTCATGGGGGGTGTTGGGATCTGGGGGCCACCTTGTTAAAGGGGGCTTCCAGATTCCAATAAGCCCCCTGCCTGCAGACCATCACAACAACCGGCCAGGTTTGTGGGGTAGAGGCTCATGTCTCCATCAACATGGTGACAAGGTGCTTTTGGAGGGAAGGGGCAGAGCCCCCCTGCCCCAAAGCACCCTCCTATGTTGAGGGCATGTGGTCTGGTATGGCTCATCTCCCCTTCCTTTTCCTGGCCTGCCAGGCTGCATGCTCAGATAAGGGTCTGGTATGGATTTTGTGGGCGACCCCACAGCATTTATTTTTTAATTTTGTCATGGTGGTTCACCTCAAAATCCATACCGGACCCTTAGGTCTGGTATGGATAGGGGGGGCCCCATGCCATTTTTTCACAATTTTGTATTGCCGGCAATTTTTTTTTTATATTCAGCTGCCAGCGGGGATCCCCCCCCCCCCCCACAGCCATTCACTGGCAAGACCAGGGCCGGATTAAGAGCATCATGGGCCAGGTGCTGAGGATTTTGGTGGCCCTTTTAATGGAAATAAATATAATGGAAAGGCAAACATTTTGTTAAAACATATTAAATATTAATAGAAAAAGTATCATGTCAGTAGGGCAGTGGATGTGTCAGTAGAGCAGTGGACTGTGTCAGTAGGGCATTGAATGGTGTGTGGACAGTGTCAGTAGGGCAGTGGACAGTATCTTTAGGGCAGAGGACGGTGTCAGTAGGACAGAAGATGGTGTCAGTAGTTTTTATTTATATTATTATTTTTTTTATAATTTTATTTTGTTATTGTTTACAATTTTTTTTCTACTATTTATTTAGCAGCCCTGTTGGGAGGGCATTGGTGAAATATTAGGGTCTAAACAGACACAATGTCTAACTTTTGAGTAAGAGAAAGAGACTGAGGAAAGAGATCTGGAGCTGCACCATACAGTGAATGAATGGGAAGTGCTCTGTACTGAGCAGCTTTCTGCTCATTCACAAACTGAAGCATAGTAAACACAGTTTATTATGCTTCAGTTGTGAATGAGCACAGTCAGTGATTGGTACTGATAACTGACTGTGTCCATTCAGAATCAGAAGGGGCCATTAAATAACACATTTACGAACCCCTTCCCTGCTCTCCATCCTGAAAGCATACCCCACAGCAGCCGGCGGGAGAGGTGAGGAGGAGAACCTATCAGCGCTGCAGGGGAAGGGGGCGGGGCAAGGTACCCATGGGGCTGGGCAGCACCAGGAAGAGGAACCTGGAGAAGGGGTAGCATTTAGTGGAACAGATGGCTGTATTTTCCTCCCTGCAGCAGCTAAATGTCAGTTGGAGGGAGAGGAGGAGAAGCTGGCATTGTTGACATTCAGCTGCTGTAGGAATAAAAATGTAGCCATTTGGTTTCACTTCATGCCACCACCCAGGCCAGGCAGTGCTTGTGGAATGCAGGGCCGGTTAGGGGAGATCTCTCCCGCGTCGGCCCATTGCTTTCCATGTGCAGCGTGTTCTTTTTGGGCAGCTGGGCCTATATACAGTAGCTGCCAACATTTCAAAGAAAATTCCAGGGACATTTTTTTGCTGCGCATTGAGCGAGCCATTATAGGCGGATAATCTACTTTAATTATTTAGTATGGCCATGGATCTACAAGATGCATATTGCTAATCTAATGGCATATTTTAACTATATATAAGAGAGCTGTAGTTATGGTTAAAGGTAAACAAAAGTAAACAGAAACAACAAAAAGCACTGGTAGTAACAGTAAACATGTACATTGAACCTGAGGCTTTAAAGGAGGACTGCAGACATTAAGTATGTGAACAATCATTCTGCACAGTAAAGAAAAGTTGGAAAAACATCACATGCATAAAAGTGAAGCAATTAAGCTGTCCCATGCAGTATTTACAGGAGAGGAGCATGGAGAGTATGGCAGTGGGCAGCATGTAAAGGGGAGGAGTGTGACAGTGGGGAGTATGTACTTGAGGAGTGTGGAGGGCGTTAGACAGTGTGTACAGGAGAGGGGTGTGGACGCAGGGCTGGTGCAAGGATTTTTGACACCCTAGGCCAGAGTTTCTCAACCAGGGTTCCGTGGCACCCTAGGGTTCCTCCAGAGGTTGCTAGGGGTTCCTTGAGCAATGGTCAATTTCTACCTCTCAGATAAATTCCCACTGACATAATTGATCTTTTTAGCTATCTGTAAGGGGGTAATTCTTCCCAATGACCACAAGTGTAAGGAGCATTCTTCCCATTGACCATCACACTAATGTATCATGAGTTGTAGATTTTTAATTTTTAGCAGGGGTTCCCCCAGACCAGAGAATTATTTCAAGGGTTCCTCGTTGTTGCAAAGGTTGAGAAAGGCTGCCCTAGGCAAAACCTCATTTTGCCTGCCCTTGGCTTCGCCCCTGACCCCACCCTCTTTGCCCTGCCCATGCATATTCATACCTCCCAACTTTTGAACTGAGCGAGGCTGTGGCGCCCATGACTGATGTGCACTCTAGGCCGATGCCTACCTTGACTATAGGTAACGCCGGCCCTTGGGTATATGCACAGTAATATATCATTTATTATTTTCTCTTTGGCGCTGCACTGTTAGGCTAACATGTAGGGGTACAGTATACAATGTGTTTACGTACCCACAGGCGTTTGGGGCAGAAAAAAAAAATACTTAATACCTGTAAACGCACCTTAATTCTAGGTGTGTTTAGCACTTGAACATTAATTAATTACAATAGCCAGAATAAATTATTATTCTGGCCAATGATATGATGCACCTAAATTACATATGTTTAAATGCATCAAGTGTTTTTTCTGCCAAAGGCGAGAGGAATGAGGTTTAGGAGGGGCTGAAGGGCTCATTCACACAGACATGTGAATATTTTCTGCACATAAGGCAAGTAGAAGATCCGGCTTAAAACAGACACCTAAAGTTCTTGTGTTTAGCCCGATATGGCATTTAGATGGGTACAATTCTTCTAGCACTGGACGCCACTGCATCCTATTTCTGACAGACTGACACACTACGGAGGGACTCCAGAGCGGCTGGCTCTGGCGACAGAGGGAGTAGGATGATGGATCACCAGCGGCGGCAGTGCGCCCTAGGTGGCTGCCTAGTCCGCCTAGTGGTAGAGCTGGCCCTGTGTGGACTGTATGACAGTGGGCAGTATGTACAGGAGAGGAGTGGGGAGGGTATGACAGGGGGCAATATGTACAGGAGAGGAGTGTGAAGGGTATGACAGGGGGCAGTATGTACAGGAGAAGAGTGTGGAGGGTATGAAAGCAATTGGTATGTTCAGGAACTTCTTCTTTTCTGAGTTGCTCGCACGTAGGACAGCCCTTTAAATGAATGGGCTGCCCTACATGCGACGAATGAAAAACATGCCCACGCTTGGTCGCACCTGTAGGTATGAACTAAGCCTAACCTGTGAGTAGATAGAAAACAACAATCCTCAATAAACACAAATTATTCTCTAAATTATCAGTGTTCCTTCATACAACTGTACTACCATACAAATAGCCATGAACACCGCGCTCCAATATGTTGATTGAGGACTGTTCGGTTACACTTCATGCCTCATGCTCACTGGGCATCAAAAACATCACTTTGAGGGTGTTTGATGTTTTGGGTTGTTTTCTGCCTCTAAAAGCGCCTCTATGTTAGCCTTGCCCTTCCACTCATAGATGTTTAGAGGCAGAAAAAAAGCCAGTGCCTGTGCATTCAGAAAACGTCCAACACACCTAAACGCCTGTGTTTAAATAGGCTTAAGTGCTGGGTGTGTTTAGCGCTTGAGTGTCCATTCATTTCAGTGGCCTAAATAAATTCATATTCTGGCCAATGGAATGACTGAACACCCGGACGCTTGATGTGCCCAAACACAGTTAAATGTGTTTGCAACCTCGATTGTTTTAATATTTTCATATACAATAAAAAATATACTTGTCTCTAAACGTGTTTGCAAAATGTGACTTTAGGCGCGCTTTTAATGCTGCTTTTTCCTCCCCTGGACCCCCACCTAGGGGAGGAAAAGAAGCATCCAGTGTGTATGGGACGTTAATTGTTCAGAATTTGGATCAACACAGGGTTAAATGGTTACAAATTAGCCTTCAGGTTATCTGGACATACACAGAGTGCTTGGGGGGATGCTCATGTAGATAATGTGTCTAAGCTAAGGGGGCTTCCCCGCTTTTCTGACCTAAGCTTTAACCCTTCTCATGTCCCTGCAAAGGAATCCTGATAGAAACTTTGTCAGTTTACCTCTCCAAACAAACTTTCCTCATATAGTGTCAGCAGCTGGCCTGGCAGTGCTAACAGCTATGCTCCGCCTCTGAGTAAGGGAGATTGGGGGAAGGGGGGGGGTCTGAATGAATAAGGGTACATAGGGCACCTGCAGACTGCTGGGGGAGATACGAAGCAGATTAGATGTATGTATTTAGAAGCAAGGACACACTCCCTTCAGCTCAGATTTCAGGACAAAGTTCAGGACTGAGCTATAGTGGCACCTGCACACATTACTAGAAAGCATGACTGTCCTAGTCACATAGGGACAGTTGGCAAGTATGGGCCTATATTAAGTTAGGGGCCTGGAGCTGCAGCTCCATGTTATTCTGGCCCTAGGCAAGACCAGTGTACTCCTGTTTCTTCTCCTCCAGCTCCTTATGCAGCCGAGAACAGAGGGTATGTGATTACTTATAAAAAGGGGAAAAAGATATTAACAGTGGGTATAGAAAATAATCACCCTTCTTTTAAAATAATCATATTCTGTTGCTTTGTAGCCTGCAATGAAGACAGACCAGGCCATTTTTTCTGATACGGCACTTTAACTGACAATTGCGTGGTCGTGCAACGCTGTATTCAAAATTGATGTCCTTTTTTCCTACAAATAGAGCAGTGGTTCTCAACTCCGGTCCTCGGGACCCACTAACAGGCCAGGTTTGCAGGATAACTGAAATGCATCACAGGTGATATCATTTGCTGCTCAGTGATTGCAGTATTCTAGTCTGCATCTCCCCAAGGTAATACTGAAAATCTGGCCTGTCGGTGGGTCCCGAAGACCGGAGTTGAGAACCACTTAAATAGAGCTTTCTTTTGGTGGTATTTGATCACCTCTGCGGTTTTTATCTTTGTGCTTAAACAAAAAAATACAGACAATTTGAAAAATAAACCAATATTTTTTCTTTCTGCTATAAAACACATCCAATAAAAAAATGTAAAAAAATCAAATTGCTTCATCAATTTAGGCTAATATGTATTCTGCTGCATATTTTTGGTAAAAAATTCCAATAAGTGTATATCGATTGGTTTGAGCAAAAGTTATAACGTCTACAAACTATAGGATATTTTTATGGAATTTTTCTATATTTTTTTTACTTGTAATGGCAGCGATCAGCGACTTATAGGGGGACTGTGACATTATGGTGGACAAATCAGACACTAAGTGACACTTTTTTGGGGACCAGTGACACTAATACAGTGATCAGTGCTAAAACATATACACTGTCACTGTACTAATTAACATCAGGGGGCGATCAAAGGGTTAAATGTGTTCCTAGGGAGTGATTCCTAACTGTGTGGGGGTGCTTTAGCTGTGGGAAGACAGAGATCTGTGTTTCTGCTTAGCAGAAACAGGGGATCTCTATATTCCCTACTAACAGAGCGGCAATCTGCTTTGTTTACATAGGCAGACTGCCATTCTGCCTCTCTCAGAAACGATTGGCGGGTCTCGGCGGATATCCAGCCCGCTGATTGGCTCCCACTGTGTTCAATCACAGCGGGAGAAGATTGCCGGCGGTGCACGTGGGCGCCTCAGACCCAGAAGGGAAGAATCACGTACCTGTACGTGATTCTGTGCACAGAAGCTGCTGTCACGCAGTAAATGTAAATGGGGCAGTCGGCAAGGGGTTAATCAGTGCAACATATAGCATCCAAGCGAAAGATATAACACCAACATGTCAGAAAATAAAAATCAACAACAGAATCCTGAGTTGGAAAAAGGATCACCCCCCCTAAAAATGACTTCTAAACTCAATCAGGTGTAGCTAATCCCCTTCTCAATGGCACACAGATCCCTTTGATTTTTAACTGTGATCAGCTGTGGTCATTTAGATTCAGCATGAAAAGAGCTATACAAATCTTTATTATATTAACACAGAGTCTGTTAAATATGTGAACAAATTAAACACATTTGTCGTGGTTGAACATAGCCTTGATTGCAAGCTACAGAGACATCTGACATGTTTCGAAAGTAGGAATTTTATGCTCTTCTTCAGGGATGCCCATGTCTAAATTCAAGGATGTTCTAACTGTGTTGGATATGGGCATGTACTTAGCCACAAATTCTAAAAACAAACAAATACAAGATGGAGGTACACAGGTGCCTTACTGCAGAACCATGAGGGGCAGGGGAGCTGTGGGCGGCACAGTGGTGTAGTGGGTAGCACTTTCGCCTAGCAGTAAAAAGGGTCACTGGTTCGAATCCCAACCACAACACTCCCTGGCTGGAGTTTGCATGTTCTCCCTGTGCCTCTGTGGGTTTCCTTCGGGTACTCCAGTTTCCTCCCACACACCAAAGACATGCTGGTAGGTTAATTGTTTCCTGTCTAAATTGGCCCTAGTATGTATGAATGTGAGTTAGGGACCCTAGATTGTAAGCTCCTTGAGGGTAGGGACTGATTGTGAATGTACAATATATATGTAAAAGTGCTGCGTAAATTGACAGCGCTATATAAGTACCTGAAATATTTTTTTTAAGATATTTTTATTGATTATAAAAGACAAACATTACATAGAAAAAAGAACAGATAACCACCCAATGGGCATCATATCCGACAAGCAAATATAAAAATGTTACCAACTTGTACATAGTCAATAGAGTTTCCCAATCATAACTTTTCAGTATATAGTACCTGGGTATACTGGCAATTGGCTAGGCTGGAGCCTATTAAGAGTATAGCTTAACATAATAGCAGCTGAGGCGGGCTGGGCAGGTCAGTATCGACCTTGGGCAGATTAACAACAATAGGCCTCATGGTAAAGGGGGGCACAACGTAAGGGGACTAGCCAACCATCTACCCCAAACCGTATAGAATCTCTTACACCGTTTCCTGAGATCAAATGTAATTTTATACAAGGGTAATGCGTCATTTATCAGCTTCAACCATAATGTTCTATTTAATGTTTGAGAGTTCTTCCAGGTCAGCAAAAGAGACTTCTTTGCATAGAAGAAAAGGATACGAAGAAGTTTCCTTGCTGAGGCCGACAGAGACAAGTCTCCAAAAATTCAGAGGAGGCAATTCTTGGGGTTAATAATGTTGGGGAGGCCCAAAGCTGACGATATGAAGGAGCCGATCTCCCACCAGAAATTCTGTATTATCGGGCATGTCCAGAAGCAATGCATGAAATCTGCTCGTTGGCCGCATCCCCTAAAACATGTGTCCGTGGATGACAAACCCTTTTTATAAAGCCTATGAGGGGTCAGATGAGATTGGTGGAAGATCTTAATTTGAATAACTCGGTCTCTAGAGGAGATGACCGATGATTTAAAGGTTTTGGCAAATTCTGACCAGTCCTCATCTGTGAGTTGCATATCCATAGTAGACCATTTAGTTTGGGCAGCCTGAAAGCTAGGGTTATTGTCCATAGCTAGGGACATATAGTATGTGGAAAGTAGCTTAGTGGTGGCAGGGTCCCTTAGCAGTTTCTCTAGTGGGGGCATACTGAGTGGGTTAGCTAAGGTACCAAATTGCGCTCTGACTGCATGCCTCAGTTGATAGTAATAAAATATGTAGGAGTTTGGAAGGTCAAACTCCTGCTGTAGTTGTTGAAATGATTTGAAGCCCTGCGTGTCAAAGAGATGACACAAGTATTTAACTCAAAATAGCAAAAAGTAAGGGAAAGACCCCTGTTGAAAATCCTTACTCAGCTTCCAACGAAGAACTTGCATGAACGACATCTTTAGAAAAATCTTTAAGGGTTTATTCTTCAAGACATAACATAAGACAAACTTACGTAGCAACATAATTGATGATGAGATATGGTATGGCTTCAGATGTCAGTCAGGAGGAGGAAGGGTTCTGACAGGTGTTCACGTCACGTGTCCGAGAGTGTAGGCGTCCATTCCTTCATCTCTCTCTTCCTGTCCTTCCCTAGCTGACATCACGACTCTTATACTGTTTGAAACCTTTAGGTCAGCTTTCTTATAGCTACTTATATGGCTTTAGTCCATAAGGAGACACACATGACCCCTCCTCTATCATTACTTCACATGAGTTTTGAAATAGAATTGCACATACAACATTTTCTCTGTACAGAAGCACATTGAAATAACCTTCACAAATATAACTAACATTATTTAATACATTTAATATATTTCAGAGCCCAATATTATTCAAAATAATATTATAAATTCATAATTTCCAACAACCCCCAACACAAAAGAAGGTCCAAACACTTCCAAAGGAAGAGACGGGATAACCCTGCAACATGTATGATCAGTATAAAATTAATTTATTTGGCAAATGGTGGGAACACAGTAACATTTGTGGACACACAAATAACAAAGTGATCTAAAACAAACACCCCGGGGTGGTTGAAGCTCAACCCAGTACAATTAGCAATTTCTATGCTTCAGCAAGAGATCCCAATACGTGCATTTAGCCCAGGAAATCCTTTCAGACGGCACCGCCACTCAATAAAGTGTGGCCGGTGTCATGAGGAACATCTGGGTATATTGCACTATAGGGTAAATCATGGCATTGGAGAAGCACATATCAAACATGACATACAGCAAGACCCTCTAAACAGGGAAACAGTGTAAATAGCATTTACTAAAATCAAAGATCATGATATGACAATGATGAGAAATGGATGGATGTTTGCTGATGAACTCCTTGGAAGTAGAGACAATGGAGTCTATTGCAATTCCAATGGAAGGTACTTAAGTAAGCTGATCATGTGAATAGTAGGTGAATAAATGCAAAAGTTTACTGTTGCGGCAATGTTGATAACAGCTTAGATAGTGTGCCCATGGAAAGTATATAATGCTGTTTATCTGCACATGACAAATGGAACAGTCTTACACTGTGATTCGGTGCTGGCACTTACGGTTGGCGGACTGTTCACGGATCAAAGGTGCGTCCTGGAGCTGGATGCATTCGATTCAGATGTAAGGCGGCCGTTTAAGGGGCAAGAGGGGAGCACATAGAGGCCATGTCTCTTCGCCCGCTTGTGTCTTCCAGCACCTAGGATCCACACTCTGCGGTTTGGTTAGCAGTGGTCACTGCACTAGGCCGATCACTACTTCCTTGATCTTTAGTTGCCGTTAATGAACTGCTGGTCCGCTCCGCTCAGCTGATCTGGTGCTGCTGCAACATAGAAGTCCTGGTGTGGAGCGGTCAGGGATGAAGCATTATGATAATCAAAGCTGAATAGAGTTGAGCTTAGCCGCATCCATTACAGATGGGACAACCCCCTGGGGTGCAAAGGGGGAAGGGGGGGACGGAAACCGACGCGTTTCATCCGCTGGGTCGCGGATTTCATCAGGGTAGTGGGCCTTCGGTGTGCACAGTGTATTTAAGGGGAAATGTTACCAATCAGATCCACCTCTTGGCCCGGAACCGCCCCAAGCACTGATGAGTTAACCCTTATAGACAAGGGGATTGGTCAAGGCTATAGTTTGTGCCAAAGCACTTTAAGCCATGGAATTCCAAAACCATGTTAACCCTTAACTCAGCACACGGTACAATGAATATACATACAATTTAACATTCATGTAAAAACAGGGTGAACATACACTCATCCAGGTATAAAAGTATAGAGATAGGGTTTACGGTGGATTCCCAATAATTGAAGTTTCTCGAACAATATTTGAGGTGTTAAAGGGGGATTCCATTCCTACATTTTCGGCAAGGTTAATGTAGAGAGAGAACTTAGCTTAATATACAGTTAACATAACCAGCGGCGCTTTCCTTATCGGGCCGGTAATGTCCAGTGTAACCATTCACAGCACCCTATATGGATAGAGGTGATGTGTAGATACACTGGTACTATGTCATATTTGGCCATCCTCCTGATGATACTTCAGGATTGGAACAGATAAGGGACCATTCCTCAACTATTTAACTCCTCTGGAGTACCACCTCACTGGGTCCAGAATCAACTCCAGTTCCCTCAGAGTACTGTTAAACCACAAGGGCATATTTGGTGAGGCATCCCAAGATTCTTGAGCACATTTATTTTTAATTGTCCGAAATAGAGAAAGTGACGTATTATAGTTACTCCTGGCCTATCGGGGACGCAGTCTCTATAGATTACATTATGGAGTGTCTCCACAGAAGAGACAATAGCCCCTTCTGTACTAATGCAAGCGTTGGTTTCGTTGGGATGTAGCCAATCGTGGATGGATACTAGGTGGGAGGCCAGGTAATACAGGTAAAAATTTGGAAAGGCCAGGCCAGCTAGGTGAGAGGGAAGTCGGAGTGTCTCTAGGGCTATTTTAGGTGAACAGCCCTGCCATTGGAATGTAGTACATATGAAATCGATACGTTTAAAAATCAATTTTTGGGCCCCTTAATGGGGCATTGGCCAGTACATAGAGCAGCTTAGGGAGGTAAATAATTTTAATGATGTTGGCTTTGCCCATAAGATCCAACGGAAGATCCATCCATCGCTTAGTGCATTCCTGTAGTTATGTTAGTAGAGGGCATACGTTATTTGTAATGTACTGAGAGAGTGGTAATTGTACCATCACGCCCAGATACCTAAATGAAGAGACAACCTGTAGTTCCGACCCCGCGTAGATTAATGGTACGGCTGCCTGGTCTAAAGGGAAAAGGGTAGATTTTTCCCAGTTCACCCTGAATCCCGAATAATCCCCAAAAGTGTTAATAAGAGATAGCACGTTTTTAAGAGAGTCTTGTGGGTCAGCCAGGTACACTAGGGTATCATCAGCATATAGTGAAATCCGCTCGTCTATAGTCCCAATAGGAAGGCCTTTTATTTGGGGAGTACTATGGATCTGTATGGCGAGTGGCTCCATGGCCAGGGCGAACAGGAGGGGGGGGGGGAAGCACAGCCCTGCCTAGTCCCCCTGGTGATTGGGAAGGCCTTAGTCACCATAGAGTTAACTCTAATATGGGCTATTGGGGAGCAGTATAGGAGTCTGATCCAGGCTATCATGCGTGGACCAAAGCCATATCTCTCCAGAACTTTAAATAAGTAGGGCCACTCCAAGCTGTCAAAGACTTTTTTAGTGTCGAGTGACACAATTACCCTAGTGGGTGTACAGTCATGTGGATATTGTAGGTTATGGAACAGTCTGCGTATGTTCATTCTAGTGGACCTCCCTGGTATAAAACCCCCCTGGTCACATCCTATCAGATTTTTTTAATTATTAGGTTGAGACGGTTAGCCAGCACTTAAGCAAGGATTTTAACATCCACATTTATGAGGGATATGGGGTGGTAGGAGTCACAGAGTAGCGGGTCCTTTCTGGGTTTTAATAGTAGTACAATTAATGCTTCCCTCATAGGTGCCGGGAGGATTCCCCTTTGTCAGGCTTCATTATAGGTATTATGGAGGAGAGGGCTAATTAGCACATTAAATTTCTTATACCATTCGGCCGGAAAGCCATCTAAGCCTGGGGATTTATGATTTGGAAGTTGTGAGATTACCACTTTAATTTCCTCCACCGTAATGGGGGCCTCCAAATCTTCCGCCTCCCGGTCAGTCAAATGCGGAATTGGGATTTGTGTAAGGTATTCAGTCAGGTGCATGTCTGAATAGTGGGCCCTTGTGGTATACAAGTCTTTGTAGAAGGACAAAAATGTGTCCATAATGTCTTGTGGGGCATCACTAATCCCCCCCCCCTGGGAGGTTAGGATCCGGGGGATAGAAATAGGGGTACGGTCCGGTTGAACTAGGTATGCTAAAAGCCGTCCGGCCTTGTTACCATACTCAAAATTTTTTTGTGCCACATGTAACATACGTTTTTGGGTTAGGTCTAACAATTTAAGTTCATATTCTCTGCGTCTGGACAGCCACAACTCACGTCTAGGGGGGTCAAGGTGAGCCACATACTCCGCCTGCACAGCTACCAGTGCTTCCTCTAATTCCTTAGTGCATTGTATAGCATTTTTACGTAGGGCACCCGTGACATAAAAGCACCTCTCATTGTAGCCTTGGATGCCTCCCAGACATTGGAGGGGTCAGTAGACCCTCGGTTGAGCCTCCAGTAGTCCACAATGTCTTTCCCGCAGGACCTCTGCACAACCTCGTCCTCCAGCCATTGCGGGTTCATGCACCACATAGTGGGCCCCTGTGCAAGCAAGAGGAGGAGGTCCACCGCCAGAGGAGGGTGGTCAGACACCCCTCTAGGCAGGTAAGATACTGATGATACCAACGGGAGAGCATCAGGTGTAGCAAACGCCAGGTCAATGCGAGACGTAGTGTGAAAGGAGTCAGAATGACATGAATATTGGCATTTGGTGGGGTATTTCCATCGCCACAACTCAGTAAGATTGTAGACTCACGCCCATTCTACAAAGGAGGGGCATGATTTACTACCTCCCAAGTGGTCCAGTGAGGGGTCAAGAACAGCATTAAAATCCCCTACATACAGCAATGGCCCAGGGCTCCTGGAGACTAGGAGAAGAGACAGTTTGGAGAGGAGATCTGGGGTGAATGGGGGAGGTACGTAAATATTGACCAGATATAATTTCAGCTGGCAATGATTTAGCCATTAAAATGGAAACACCCCTGGAGTATGTAGTGTGGGTGGCATGGTATGGGGAGGCCACCCATGCTCGTTTAAGTGAGCGTAGCCTATCTTTAACTAAATGTGTCTCCTGAAGACAAAGAATGTGTGGTTGGTGCCGTTTGAGGAATGAGAAAATCAAGGACCGCTTGTGAGGTGAGTTCGCCCCTCATACGTTCCAGGAAATAATTTTAAGTGGTTTAGCCATCTATAATATGCAAAACACATTCTACATCATAAGGATCATTGTGAGATTCAACATTATAATCAGACCAAATAGCAGTATTTGAGTATACCCACAGGCAGTCTAGGGAAACAAAGAGTCTTGCTTGTATAAAAGGAAAAGCAAATGACAGTGTATCAAAAAAAACAACCAACCATAAAAGGCTTATGGAAATACAGTCATACCCTCCCCCACCCAACCCACCCTGCTCAACCACCCCCAACTTAGCGAGCTTGGATCCCGAACCAACCAGAAGTTCAACAAAAAACCCAAAAAGAAAAAACCAAACAGAAAACAGTTCTCGTGGCTTCGCCATTCAATGGGATGGGGTTAGTGGTGTAGAGATTGAGCTCCAATGCAACATAGCCTGTGCCTCTGAAGGGGAAGTTTGGTACATTAGAGCAGCTAAGTAGCTACAAGCGTGTCTATACAAGTTAGAAAAATACTCAAGAAAGAAGGAAGGGTTTGGGAATGGTGCAGCCCCTCTTGGGTGTACACCAATTTAACACAGTCCGGCTACTGACTCAGTTAGGTGCATGTTCACACAGGCTCATTCGCATACCAGGATTTGTATGAGGCCAGGATAATCCAATTAAGAGTTGATGGCATCGGTACAGGGGCCGAATCACAAGAGTCAGGGTGTATGTGAAAGCTTACCTCACATCGACTCACCGATATCATTCATTTTATAATTCTAGATACAATAGCAGGTGCTCAACGGCAGCCCTGCCCAAGGATTCCAAGCAGGGGAGCACATCGCTGAGCTCAATATGAGTCCATGCATAAGTGTAGCCCAGGCTCCGGCAAGACACCCGTTTACATGCGGAAAGCAGTGGGATGGCCTCCTTTATTGTCCTGGGCGCCCCCTCCTACGCTGCGGGCCAAAGCGATCGTTGAGCCAGGCCATAGCTTCCTTAGGGTTATTGTAAAATTGAGCTTCTTAATTTAGCATGGAAAAGCATGGCGTATTGTAGGCCCTCTTGTCTAAGACGGTTTTTAACCGCAGAGAAGGAGACACGTTGCCGCTGAACATCTGCAGAGAAATCAGGATATATAGATATTGTGTTGCCATTGTATTGGAGTGGGCCCTTTTCTCTGATCAGGCGTAGAATTGTCACCTTGTCCTGGAAATTAAGGATTCATGTGATCAGGGAACGTGGAGGAGTTCCAGGATTTGGTGCACGTGGCGTAGTGCGGTGCGCCCTCTCGATAAGGAATGTGTGGGACAAGTGTTCAACTCCCAAGGGACAAGTGTTCAACTCCATATCACGCAGCCATGAGTGTAAGAACCGTTCAGGTCGGGGACCCTCTGACCGCTCTGGGAACCCCACAAAGCGGAGATTATTCCTCCTGGAACGATTCTCCAGGTCGTCAAGTTTTGCGCTAAGAGCCGCCATTTCGTTGGTGTTCGCCTGCACAGCGGCTGATAGTGGTTGGACTAAGGCACTAATACGTTCCTCAGCAGCCTCTGTACTCTCCCTCAAAGTTTGTACATCCTGCCTCAGCAGGGAGTTATCAAGGCAGATAGTTTCAATTTGCAGTGATAGGGAGGTTTTACAATCTTGAATAGCCAACATAATCTCTGCCAGTGTGGGTTCTGCCGCAGATGGTCCAGAAGCGGTACTGTCTGTAGGGCTAAAGGGGGTATCCAACACCACATGGAGCTCATCCTGCGTAGCAAAGATAGCTGGTCCAGATGCACTCACCCCCTGTGGTGAATAATGTAGGAGAGACTGCATGCGCTGGGGGTTGTGGTGCATTTTCAGGGCCTGCTGCGGCACCCATATTCTCCTGCCTTCTAAACTTGGCTAGCTGTTACACTGCCGAAGCGGGTGCAGGTGGTCCATATTTAACCATCATTCCGCTGCCACAATAGGGTACACATTTTCCACTCTCCAGCCAAGCAGTATATATACAAAAGGGAAAAGCAGGTAAATAGGAGACACAAGTGTTGGGAGAGGCGGCTGCAGCTGTTAGTTATATAGGAAGTTCCCTGTAGGGAGAGTCACACCGGCCACCCAGGGGTGCAAGGTCACTCACGCACAGAGGACGACAGGTAGTATTAGGAGCATTCACCCAGCCATGACCTATAGTGATGCTGCAGGCTCCCGGCTGAAATCAGGCCTCAGTTCTGTGCAGCCAAATTACCCCCGCCGACTTCCTTCTCCTACCGATCGGACGGCCAGAGGGACAGAGGCAGTAGTCCTTGCTGGTGGGGGCAGTGCAGGTGCAGATATGTTCTCTCCCCATTACGAGGACGGAGATCAGGCCTAGGGGACAAGATAGCGGCGGCACGCGGATCGCGAGAGGCCGCAGCTCCTACCTGGACCCCTCTGTCCTCAAAGCCTTGAGTCTTGGCAGTGCAGGGTAGACGGCTCTGTAACGGGGTAGCTGGAGGGTTTGTCGGTAACAGATGGGGCCGCAGATGTCTCAGCGTTTGGCAATATGGCGGTGATCCGCAGACTAGGCCGCAAAGCCACGGCCTCGCATAGTGGATCTGGCCGGCCGACCGGAGAAATATGCCCTGGTTAGGACGCCCCTCGCTCCGCAGCACAGTCAATGGCCAGGAAAGGCCCTCCAGAGCCTACAAAAGAATAGATGGCAAAGGATGAAGGTTAGGATGCCTGGAGCTCTTCACTCAGGCGTCCGCTGCCCTCTACATCCGGACACGCCCCTCCGTACCTGAAATAAATAAAATAAAGATAAACTAGTCAGACCAGCAAGCTGCTGGGGCTGCCACAAGCCACAGGTAATCAGTTTAAGATACCACCAATGAGTTGGCAACAAAATGGAATGTACATGCAGTTGAAGGGCTGGGGTAGGCGGGATAAAGGCCGGCATGTATTGAAAAAAGGCTAATGGTCACTTAAGTGCCCGGTCAGTGCCTTGCTATCTGCTGTATTAGCCTTTTTTCAATAAATGCCGGCCTGTATCCTGCCATCCATGTCTCCCCGAAACACACAGACTCTGGGAACCTACGACCTGGAAACCAGCAGTGACTTCTTCAAACCCCCCGCCTCCTAGGTGTGAATTCCCATTGTTAATTAAGTCACCTATTGTTTCTGCCTGTATTCTAATCCTCTTGGAGATGTGATTAGCACAATGCACACACAATGTCCACTTTACCTCATTACTGAATGGGATGTTTCCTCTTAGAGATGTGATTTGCACAATGCACACACAATGTCAACTTACCTTGTTAACGAATCATTGTGAGATGTTTGTTATCTGTTCATTAGATGTACTGGTGATATTACTGTTTACATTTCGCATTGTTTAGGATAATGTGATCAAGCTCTTACCCAATTTTGTGTGGTATATATTCCGCATGCGCATGCACACAGAGTGTACCTGAGCACACCCTAATCAATTTGTGAGGTGCAGATTGCCCCTGCCTGGGCCCGATGTGTCTCCCGACTTCGCCTGCAGCTCTGCCTGCTTCCCTCCTCTCCCACCGGTTGCTAGGGGGGATGTTTCAGAATGGAGAATGGGTGAAGAGGCCAGTAAATATGTCATTTTCTGGTCCCTTCCTTTTCTGAATGAATACAATGAGTGATCGTTACAGACCATTCACTGTGTTCATTCATAACTGAAGTATAGTTAACTGTGTTTACTATGCTTAAGTTTTTGAATGAAGAACAGGAATCTGCTCAGCACAGAGCACTTCCTATTTATTCACTGTCCAGTGCAGCTGAGGTTGCAGAGAAAGGTAGTAGGGAATCTCTGTCCTCAGTACCTTTCTCTGTCTCAAACGTTAGACATCAAGGGTCTGTTTAGAACCCCAATATTTCACCAAAGCACCCAATAGGGCTCTTAAAGAATGTTATACAAGGGTTCTTGTAACTAAGTTATGTTTAATAAAAGTACAGGAACTTGTTGGACTTGGTGGACAGCAGACGTGTTCTGGGAGAGCTCCTGTCTCCCAGACACAATCTTCAGCCATCCGACCTACCTAAGACAGGTGAGCAGCCGAAATCCACTTAGGAGGCTGCCCTACATCCTCCCCTACAATCGGGTCTGCAAATCGCGGCGGTCCGCGCCCGACCCCCGCGACTTCAAAAATTTAGGCCGCGGCTTCATTTGCGGCCTAGGCCGCGGCTGCTCTAACAGATCATCCAGCAGCCAATCTGCAGTCCCGGACCCCGCTATAGGACCCCGGAGGCTCTTACCAACCTACCCCAGAGACTGGGCTTAAAAAGTGGCAAAAAATTCGGGCCCCGGCTCTTGCGGCCTAACTAGGGTGAAGCGGGCCACGGTCCATATGCTCTCCATACACCCGGTCCCCAGTCTACTCTCTCCCTGGGGCCCTATGTGTCCGCTGACCCGCACCTTCGGCGGCCTCTCAGACGCAGTGGGACATCCGGAAACCATCAGGGGGTGCAGACTCGGCAATAAGGCCCTCAAGGCCTAAACGGCGGCCATCTTGGTCCACCCTGACTCCCCACTTCTCTACACAGGACATAAGAGCGACCATCTTGGTACACCCATAGTCTTTTTCAACACCTAAGCTGACCAAAACAGCCATCTTGGTACACCACACCTTACTACACGGTGGGGCCTACTACCAACGGCCATCTTTGTACACCTAACGGGTGCTCCTATACTATTCCTGAACTAAACGGCCCCTCTGCGGATACCCCCTTCCCCCCAGGGGAATCACTGTCCATCCCCACCGCAGGAAAGATCCCTAAGGGGAGCCCACCTGACAATGCAGACATGGTAAATCGCACCACTTGAGCCCCGCGGAAGCCTGGCCCAGACAGGTTGTTATTAGTCATTAAAACACTTAAGTACTTCTCTCTTCCTTACTTTGCTTACGCCGTAATGGCACACATCACTTGTCCTCCTGACTCTTCCGACCCTCAACAAAGTACAATGCAGCGGTATCTACTTCGCACGCCTCAGCCGGACACCCGGACATCTAAAGATAAGAAGGGGACGGCACATCATGTAGGGAAACACAATCCCCCCTCCTCAGCAGCATTGGAAAGCGATGGGGACCCTGACGCTGGTGTCAACGCACTGCCAAACCACCAGGTCCCAGCATCCAAATCGAGGCCCTCCGAGACCTCCCCTGCAATCCAGGAGCATCCCAGCACAACCCTCCATGCATCTGGAGAGACACCTCGGTCTGAGACCTCTGCTCTTCTGTCAGCCTTTCGGTCTGAATTTGACTCCTGGGCAGCAAAGATGGAGGCCTCTCTACACAGAGACATGCAAGCCCTCCAGCAACGAATAAGTACAACAGAGACCACAGTATCAGATATAGCTACTACTCAATCCACGCACGAAGCTCACATCACTCACTTGGAGACGGCCTCTAGAGACCATCTGCACCGTTTGCGACAACATCAACTACGCATAGACGATGGTGAAAATAGGAGCCGCAGGAACAATATTAGACTACAGGGTATCCCCGAGGCCACCGCAGCTGCGGATCTAAGAGAGACTGTTACTACCATCCCCAATATGGTGCTGGGCAGAGAGACCTCTTCCTCTACAGAGCTAGATAGAGTGCACCGAGTGGGGGGGCCCAGGAGGGAAAACAGTGATCGCCCCCGAGATGTTCTCTGCAGAGTGCATCATTATACTCTGAA
>BLSH010039810.1:194522-206419 GCA_018402905.1 Glandirana rugosa
ACCGATTTTTTACTGAACAAATTTTCTGAGTAATACGGAGTAACTTTTATACAACCCAACAAACGAAAGTTTTTACACTATTAAAACACCCGTAAAGATAAATGTAACCCTGAGATACACCGATCCGACAGTTTTTTAGACTTACACGGACCTCCGTTCTTTCACTCCGGGGGGGGCATCGCGGGTGGCCGGCGGAGATCGAATCCGCCGCACCCGCTCCCTGGCCCTCCCCGGACACAGTGAGCGCGCGATCTGGCAGCCGCCGTTGTATGACGGCGTTTTGCCTTACAGAGCCACTCTGTCGCCGTCAGATGCCGGTCGGCAAGTGGTTAAGTTATTTCTCACACATGGCATGGGCATACTTGCAGTTACACCCAAAAACACATTATGCTACTCCCCTTTGAGTAAGGGATGCCACATGTGTGAGATTTTTTGACAGCCTAGCCACATAGAGTCCCAATGTAAATAGAAATGCCCACAAAATTATCACATTTTTGAAAGCAAACAACCCAACATATTTTCAATGAGGCATAATGAGTCTTTTAAACAAGTCATTTTTTAGCCACAAGTTTTTGGAAAATGTAGGAAAAAAAACAAAAGAAAGAAATTTCTAACACACAGCATGGACATACCAAGAATTACACCCCAAAATACATACTGATTCTCCTCTTGAGTATGGCAATACCACGTGTGTGGGACTTTTTTTTTTACAGCTTAGTTAACCACATCAGTACCGGGCACGAAAACCCCCTTCCTGTCCAGGCCATTTTTCAGCTTTCAGCGCTATCACACTTTGAATGACAATTACTCAGCCATGCAACACTGTACCCATATGAAATTTGCATCCTTTTTTTCAAACAAATAGAGCTTTCTTTTGGTGGTATTTAATCAGTGGGGGGGTTTTATTTTTTGTGCTATAAATAAAAAAATATTGAAAATTTTGTGAAAAAATGCCCTTTTCTTTGTTTCTGTCATAACATTTTTCAAATTAGCAATTTTTCTTTGTAAATGTGGCCAAAATTTATACTGCTACCTATCTTTGGTAAAAATAACCAAAATAAGTGTATATTATTTGGTCCTTGTGTAAGTTATAGAGTGTACAAGCTATGGTGCCAATCATTGAAAATTGATCATACCTGATCACCCCTGATATACTGATGGCCTATCTCATTTCTTGAGACCCTAACAAGCCAGGAAAGTACAAATACCCCCCAAATGACCCCTTTTTGGAAAGTAGACATTCCAAGGTATTTAGTAAGAGGCATGGCGAATTTTTTGAAGTTGTAATTTTTTCCCACAATTCATTGCAAAATGAAGATTTTTTTTTCTTTTCTTTTTTTTCACAAAATTGTCATTGTAACAGGTTATTTCTCACACACAGCATATGCATACCACAAATTACACCCCAAAACATATTCTGCTACTCCTCCTGAGTATGGCGATATCACATGTCTGAGACTTTTTCACAGCCTGGCCACATACAGAGGCCCAACATGCAGGGAGTGCCGTCAGGTATTCTAGGGACATAAATGACACATCTAATGTCATGACGACCTATCACATTTTTGAAGGCCCTGGACAATGCAATTGCCCACAAAATGACCCCATTCTGGAAAGCAAACACCCCAACGAATAATCTTTGAGGCATAATGAGTCTTTTGAACGGTTCATTTTTTTCCAGTAGTTTTTGGAAAATGTGGGAAAAAAATGAATAGCATTTTTTTTTACACAAAGTTGTCAATTTATAAGATATTTCCAACACATAGCATGTACATAGCAAAAATGACATCCCAAAATACATTCTGCTATTCCTCCTGGGTATGGCGATACCACATGTGTGAGACTTTTACATAGCCTGACCACATACAGAGGCCCAACATTTAACTAGCACCTTCAGGCGTTCTACAAGCATAAATTACACATCTCATTTCTCAACACCCTTTTACACTTTTGAAGGTCCTGGAGCACCAGGACAATGGAATTGACCACAAAATTACCCCATTTTGGAAAGTAAACACCCCAACGTATAATCTATGAGGCATAATGAGTCTTTTGAACATGTCATTTTTTTCCAGTAATTTTTGGAAAATGTGGGAAAAAAATGAAAACGCTTTTATTTTTACACAAAGTTGTACATTTATATGATATTTCCAACACATAGCATGTATGTAGCAAAAATGACACCCCAAAATACATTCTACTACTCCCCCTGAGTATGGCGATACCACATGTGTGAGACTTTTACAAGTGATGTTTACTCATGGGTGTGACGGTCACTAACAGGTGATTGGCGATGGTCACTAATGGGTGACTGGCGGTGGTCACTGATGAGTGACTGGCGGTGGTCACTGATGGGTGACGGGTGTCTGATGGGTGGCTGGTGTCTGGCGGTGGTCACTGATGGGTGAGGGTGCCTAGCGGTGGTCACTGATGGGTGATAGGTGACTGGCAGTGGTCACTGATGGGTGACGGGTCTCTGATGGCGGTCACTGATGGGTGACGGGTGTCTCGTGGTGGTCACTGATGGGTGACTGGTGGAGGTCACTGATGGGTGACTGGCGGTGCACACTGGTGGGTGCCGGGTTTCTGGTGGTGATCACTGATGGGTGATGGGTGTCTAGTGGTGGTCATTGATGGGTGACGGATGACTGGTGGAGGTCACTGATGGGTGACGGGTGACTGGCGGTAGTCACTGATGGGTCATGGGTGACTGGCGGTGGTCACTGATGGGTGCTGGGAGTCTGGTGGTGGTCACTGATGGGTGACTGATAGTGGTCAGTGATGGGTGACTGGCGGTGGTCACTGATGGGTACTGCGTGTCTGGCAGTGGTCACTGATGGGTGACGGGTGTCTGGAGGTGGTCACTAATGGGTGACCGGTGTCTGGTGGGGATCACTAATGCATGACGGGTGACTGGCGGTGGTCACAGATGCGTGACGGGTCACTGGCAGTGGTCACAGATGCGTGACAGGTGACTGGCGGTGGTCACAGATGCGTGACGGGTGACTGGCGGTGGTCACTGATGGGTCATGGGTGTCTGGTGGTGGTCACTGATGGGTGACTGGCGGTGGTCACTAATGGGTGACCGGTGTCTGGTGGTGATCACTAATGCGTGACGGGTGACTGGCGGTGGTCACAGATGCGTGACGGGTGACAGGTGACTGGCGGGGGTCACTGATGGGTGACTGGCGGGGGTCACTGATGGGTGACTGGCGGTGGTCACTGATGGGTGACTGGCGGTGGTCACTAATGGGTGACTGGCGGTGGTCACTGACGGGTGCACTTTATGATGACAGGTACACTTTATGATGACAGGTACACTTTATGGGGGCATATGGGGTGACTGTTGGGTGACAGGTGCATTGGGGGGCAGGGGGGATGTGACAATGTGTGTTTTTACTATACAGATCAGTAACTCACTGATCCCAGCTCTTCTCTCCTCACACTGGAAACAATGTGAGGAGAGAAGAGCTGGTAACAGTGAGTTTCCGCTCTGTTTACATTGGATGTGATCGGCTGTGAAGTAGATCACAGCCGATCACAAGGTAACAGCCGGTGGCTGATACCAGTGTCGGTGACAGGCAGGGTTCCCTGGGAACACGCCGCCACCGACGTGCACACGCAGCGCGCTACCGATCGCGCGCACGCACCGTGCGAACGACGGACATGCCATTTGTGATCACATGGTGAACAACCATAACCAATGGCTGTTCACCCCTGTCGGTGACACGGTGTGTCCTGGGGACACGCCGACACCGACAGAGGCGGGATGCGCGCACCCGATCGCGCGCAATCCCGGCTTAAAGGGATGACATCATATGACGTCCTTCCAGAACAATAGCCGTTCTGCCCCGCCGTCATTTGATGGTGGGCAGATGGCAAGTGGTTAAACAAAGGGTAAACAAAAGATTACCTGTGGTTTTAGTAGAACAAGCTGTCCAACAGAGGAGAGCATTGGTTCAAGAAGCAGGCTTAGATGTGGTCAGCAACAACCAAAGGAATCATCCAGACAGCAGGCAGGAATATGGTCCATAAACAGGCCAGGGTGTGTACAGGCAGCAGGCTGAAACATGGTCTATAAACAGTCCAGGGTCAGTAAGGCAACAGGCAGAGATATGGTAAGCACAGCCAAAGTATTGGTCCAGGCAGCAGGCAAGAATATGGTCCATAAAAAGTCCAGGGTCAGTACAGGTAGGCAGAGATATGGTCAGCACAACCAAAGTATTGATCCAGGCAGCAGGCAGGAACATGGTCCATAACAGGTTCTGGGTCATTACAGGCAGCACGCAGAGATAGTCAGCACAGCAAAAGTATTGGTCCAGGCAGCAGGCAGGGACACGGTCCATAAAACATCCTGGGTCGTTACAGGCATCAGGCAGAGATATGGTCAGCACAGCCAAAGTATTGGTTCATGCAGCAGGCAGGAGCTTTAGGCTTGGGAGTTGGTCAGGTAAGATCTGGGCACACAGCGGTAGAGGCTTCTTCCCACCCAAATCTCTTTGAGGACTCCAGACCCTGATCCGGAAATTACAAAATCCGGAGAAATCCAAAAACTGTTTTACTCTTCTCGGAACACTATGAAGACCCTCTGATACTTTACGTGAAACTCCTGTGTTATCGTGAATCCCACTACTACAGTAGCAGGACAAAAGATCAGTCCAAGTGGCAGGCAAAAAACATGGTCAATTAACAGGCCTTGGTCAGTGCGGTTGGAAGGCAGAAACGTGGTTGACCAACAATAGTGATGGCAGGCAGAGGCATTATCGATAAAAAAGCCAGGGTCAGTTAAGGTGGAAGGCAAATGTATGTTCAGTCAAGGCAGCAGGCAAATCATCAGCACAGATATTAGAAACGTGGAAATGGCAGGCTGTTAGAAATATGGACACTATACCTTCACTAATATTTTAGTGACATGTGGTAACATCAGAAGCAGTGTCCGATGCATAGGCCTGGTTGGGAAGGACAATGAAAACTGCTTTCTCTCCTAAGTCCCCCTCTGCTGCATACCCAACATTTTTTGGCATCTTCGGCCTGCTTCTGTGGGTGGAATGTTCTCTGGAAAATGTTGCTCATGAAAACTGATCACAGAATCAGATTGAATATTTTATGGTGGAGATCCTTGCTGGTAGATCGGGGCAGTGATGATATTTTGTATAAATTTGAGATGGGTGGTGGGTTTTTCTGTTGACTTGTGATAGGCGACATACGCATTATAAATACAGTAATTGAAAAAGGTTAATTACTACTTTTATTTGTACCATAAATAGAACCTGCTTATTGCTGAATAGGGCTTTAGCATCTGATTGTTAATTTCCACCGAGCTATCATTGCAGATGGTGGACAGGACGTACACATTCTCTCATCCTTCCACTTCATGGCCAACACTTTGCCATTCCTCAAACTTGCTGATTCCCCTCTTTGTAGCCTTGTGGTCACCAGATTTTTTGGGATGCCCTCCCTGTTTGTTCTTGTTATACCACAAGCCAAGGTTTTCTGGAGGTACAGGGTGCGGAAAAGGGGCAGACTTGTGTAGAAGTTATCCATGTAGATGTGATACCCTTTTTTGAATAGTGGAAATGCCAGGTCTCAAACAATTTTTTCACTTGTGCCAATGTAGGCTGGGCACTCAGGGGGCTGGAGCTAGGAATCCTTGTCTTCGCTCACGCAGAAAGCATACAAATACCCCATGGCTATTTCACAGAGCGTGTAGAACTTTTACTCCATATGTGACCCTTTTACTGGGAATGTACTGCTTAATTCACAGCTGGTTAGTGAAGTGGACAAGGGACTCATCCACACAGATTTTTTTTTCAGGGACATACAATTCAGCGAATATGTGGAGAAAAAAAATGAGTGGGCAAGTTTTGTAGAGCGTATCATAGCCAGGCTGATCTTGGGGAGGGCACTGTGATTTATTGCTGAAATGGAGGAAGCTCATGATCAAGTCATTGTTTAAACTAGACATTACAGCTGAATAAATGGGCATTGTATTGGGTTTTTTTTGTAAGCCCCATATCATTTGTCAGGCCCAAAAATAATTAGAACTCCACTGTGAATCCCCTGTTGGTGGTGCTGTTTGGCGCGAAAGCCAGGAAGTACAGACACTGAGCAGTGTGGTGTGTGCAGCATGGTGTGTGGGAGCTGTGGATCAGACCAGACCCCCCCCCCCCCACTGAGACCAAGGGAGGCGGTAGACGTGGGTATAAGGACCATCGGGAAGGAGGAGCTAAAGTGACTGACAGTGCCACTCCATAGACTCCGCAAGAGAAGGCGGGACCAGGAGACTGTGAGGTGACAGGTTGACCAGGAGGCAGCGGGTAAGTGTAATCCCATGGGGGGAGTGTGACAGGCAGACCAGGGAAGCGACGGGAGCAGTGACAGGCAGGCTGACCAAGGGAGACTAAGGGCTGACAAGCCCTGTAAGTGTTAGATTACAGGGGCAGCTGAAGAGGAGCAAATGAGACACAAAGTGACACAGTTCTGTGGTGTAACTGAGTATTGAGTACTGTTAGGTAACTGAGTATTGTGGTGTAACTGAGTACTTGAGTAACTGAGTATTGTGGGGTACTGAGTATTGTTGGATAACTGAGTATTGTGGTGTGACTGAGTGTACCTGTGGACTGCGAGTACCTGAGTATTGTCGAGTATTCGAGTCAGGAAGCTAGTTGTCAGGTAATTGGACAGAGTATAATTCCTAATCCCCATTAAATTAGTGGGTACGATGCCCAGCAGGTGTGGAGATCCGACTCAGTGCACTTCTTGCGGCATATATTTGTTCCTTGATCATCCGATCCAGGGCGAATTCTGCAAAATGTAAGCACGTTGTTTACCTTGAAGCACAGGTTCTGAATCTAGGGAAGCAACTGTCAACACTGAGAAAACTCTCCATACTAAAGGAGAGTTGGGATCATACCCGGCAGGTGCCGACAGGGGCCAGCACAGAAGCGGGTGGAGAAAAAGAGGTGCAGGCACCAGAGCAGAGTAGATGGGTGACACTCAGGAAGGGGAGAGAGTTAGGGAGACCGGTCCTGGGCTGGAACATGCCAATAAGTACACCCTGTTGCATGATATTGGAGAAACCAGTCAGGGGCCAGCATTGCAGGAGCAGAGTGATGCCCTTAGCTGCCAGGGAATAAACTCCTCCAGTGAGGGCGGGGTAAAGCCAAAGGAAAGGAAAGACAGATTCTGGTGGTAGGGGACTCCATTATTAGAAGGACAGAGAGGACAATCTGTCATAAAGACCTGAAGTGCCAAACTGTATGTTGTTTACCGGTCGCTCGGGTTCGGCACAAAATGGATCTGGTGGACAGACTATTGGGAGGGGCTGGGGAAGACCCAGCTGTCATGGTACACATTGGCACCAATGACAAAAGTCAGAGGTAGATGGAGTGTCCTAAAAACGATTTTATGGACTTAGGAGCTAAATTGAGGAATAAGACATCCAAGGTAGTATTCTCAGAAATACTACCAGTACCTCGAGCCACACCGGAGAGGCAGTGGTAGATTAGGGAAGTTATTAAGTAGATGAGGAGCTGGTGTAGAAAGGAGGGGTTTGGGTTCCTGGTAAACTGGGCCGACTACTCAGTCAGTTACCGGCTCTTTAGCAGGGACAGACTGCACCTAAATGGTGAGGGTGCAGTTTGGCTGGGAAAAAAGTTGGGCAAAAAGTTAGAGGAGCTTTTAAACTAGGCGATTGGAGGGGGGGGGGGGGTCCAGATGAAGAGATTGTCAGGGTGGAACAAGTTTCAGAGGGTAGTATTGGGGGCATTAGTGGTAGGGTGACTAGAGTACCTAAACCCAAGGTAAGTAATTTGACACATCCTAATTGCAGCCTCAAAAAAACCAACAAGAAGATAGTATGTGATCGAGCAAAACTACAAGGCTTATTCGAAGAAGAGAGAGGATGGATGGTGTGAGGCGGAATGGGCACCACATCCTATATAGAAACCAGAGAAAAGAAGATTCAAAATCGAATTTTGGGACTTTTTAGGTGCCATGAAAAAAGATATTCCAATTTCTTAAAATCCATAAATTGTATTTATATAAAATTAAAAAGGTAGTTAAAATACATATTATTGCATCAATTTCATATCGTACAACTGATCAGTCGCCCTGGCTGGGGCTTCCTCAGGAGTCTTACAGGCACCGTAAGTGAATACTACAAATAAGAGAAATATAACATGTAAGTATTAACAACAAATGTAAACTATTCATTTTCATGAACAGATAAATTCCTTTAATCTATATACATCTACATATGTCTAAAAATAAATATCTATAAATAACATCAAATGATGAACACAATAAATGTGTTGTTTTCAAAAAACAACAAGGGGACGTACCAGTTTATGAAAGAAAAAACTCTTCTCAAATTAAACAATAGGTATAGTGGATTGCTTCATGCGCGTACCAAACTGAATGTGGCTGTCTAGGACCATAGAAGGAAAGATCCTGTAGAACCCGTATAGGTATATTTATATGTGATCTTTTTATAGAAACAGGATAGTGTTAATTGGATAACAAGTAGTTCCCGATTGGTTTGCTTTAATAGGGCTAATTACCTGTGTGGTTATTCAAATCAGACCAATTGATTTTATCAAAGGATAAATATAACCTCTTCAGGTGGACTTAGATGACTTTAACCGTTGTTACAACCAAGGTTTACCCTCCCCTGGTGAACTGCGAAGGTACTCCGGACACCCACTCAATCCAGGAATACGGGGGGAGTCAGATCAGAATCCTTTGGGAAAGTATGTCATACAGGATCTAAATGGAGAAAATATATACAGCAAATGAGCCATTGGGGGTTGGGGTGGAGCTAGTACATCAGAAAAATCAATTATTTATATTTGTGTTGAACCAGGCAATGGAGGGTGTATAGTCCTCCAACCAGCCCATGTACCCCATGGAACCGAAGTCCAAGGGGCAACATAGAGGCAGGTAGTTTCCAAGTTACCCATATTGCAGCAATGGACAATGAAAAACATCCATCCCTTAGTAGAGATTGAGTGCTTACCTGCTATATGTAGTACAGAATCAACCGCAATGAAGAGGGAGAGCAGGGACCTTATCCGTCCCTCTCCCACTGTGCCTCTGACAGATCGTGGAGGCATTCATGGCATTTAAATCTTCCGTTCTGCTGCTGTTTGACATCACCTGCGGAGCGCAGACCGGAAGTAGGTATACGTGTGTCCGTACTCGCAGCCCAAGAAGTGGATGTGACGCAGCACGCTTAGGTGCAGAGTCCTACAGCTCCATCTTGGAACATCCCTGGATTGCCAGGAAGGTAGAGCCCAGATTGGGCTCACCCCCCGGTTCAGGGACCAAGGGAAAGATCAGACCGGAGGACAGGGAGGGATGACAAAGAATCCCACCCATCAAACCCGACCAATATTTCCCTTGCTGGAGGCATGGACCGGTATCGCACAAGGGCTCCCAGGTCAACGCCGATTGGCCCAACAGTGCCAATATCTGGGTGTCCGTATGGTCCCTATGAGGCCAACGCTCGCATATGGAACACAAGCCTGGTGAATGATTAATTAAAGGGGCAAAATGACCATAAAAGTATAAGCAAAAAACTATATATAGAAAAAATATACTAGCACAAAAAGGTAAATCATCATTAGTACAAACTGGTACTGGCAATTAAATTACAATCATGATGAATTAAATAATCAAGAGGCATCACAGAGGGTATACATTTCCATTCCCATCATTACAGTATTTTGTTTTTGCTGTATTGACTTAAGTTTTTCTCAACACTGTGGACTAGATTTAATCATTTAGCGCGTATAAGATTATTTTCTATTCCTGTGTCCCTCAATGGACGATAAGTAAAATAAGATTTTTATACTTACCACAAAATCTATTTTTTTAAGTCCATTAAGAGACACAGGGCCAGCCTCTCTGCGTGTTGAGCCCTGAGTACTGCTTGCTCACAAAACTGAGGCATGTCAGTTAGGGACATGGTTATAAACGGAGCTGGCTTAACTTTTTTTGTTTGCAAATGTCCCTGCCGCCTGGAGGTGGCAATATACCACACTGCATAAGGTGATCTACTATTCCGGTATTCTTCAATTGACTTCAAGAAAAAAAGTTCATGGTAAGTACATAAATTTTATTATGAAAACGCATACAAAGTCAAAGGACATTTATTTGCTTATTATGTTGTTGGCACTGTTGTTTTATTGACTCACCAGCTATGTAAGATTTAGATTTAAAAAAAGTCTCTTGAGGCCAGGAGCATTTTATAATTGGCCAAATGTATTTGCATATTGTACATGAAGCAGTAAAATTAACAGCACCTATTTATCCTATCCAACAGGACCATGTGCGTGCAGCGATGACCTGCATACGTTTTTTCTCTCACAATGCTAAGACCTACCATGATTTGGGTGCTAATCAGAAGTGGCTGGCAAAATCCAAGGAGCACCTAAAAATATATTTGCAAGAAGTATCCAGAAGCAACAGAAAAAAATCGTTTGACACATTTAGAAAAAAAATGTCTTCAGCTGATATTTCCAGGTATAAACAAGTTGAATAGCAGTTTGTTTTTCAGAAATTCTTGATGTGTAGCAATGTAAAGGTATGTCCTTTATATAAGCAAGCAATGATAAATATGCACTTCTATTACACCCAATACATTGCCATTATCTTGTCCTTCAGAGCTAAGAGAAAAAAATCTGCACTGCTGGTAATATACACGATATACTACCATTATCCCATCTGCTATACCCAATTCCATCACTTGTCAGTGTACTCTCAAAGGTGACTTTGGCAGCACCACCATTACAAATAGTAAGGACCCATACAGCTGTTCTTACTGGGCTAACCCTCACCTGCAATTCAGGACATTGAGCAATAATTTATTGGCAGGGCAGCGAGCAGTATATAGTGAAAGGGCAATGAGCAATATGTAGTTGCAGAGCACTGGGCAGCATGGAGTGGCAGGGCAGTATGTAGTGACAGGGCAGTGGTCAGCATGGAGTGGCAGGCAGTGTTGCCAACCCGCCGAAGTGAAATTTACTGGCAAAACACCAAAATTTACAAACGGCACTCATTTTTTTTGCTGGCAAAAATCATGAAATATACTGGCAGAGCCACATTTTTTACTGACACTGAAAAAAAAGTACCTGAAATGACAGTTTTCAGTGCAAATATCAATATTTAGACTATAAACATATAGCTAGGGCTATTAGCAATGTGTTTAAGTTAAACAAAAGTCAAAAAACATATTTCTCCATTGACATGAAGGTCAGGTTACTATAACCCAGCCAGCACAGAGATCCCCCCTTACATCAGAGTCTGCAGGATTCCCCCTTACAGTGAAAGGGAACCCTTATGTAAATGGGAACGCTGCAGATCTGAGGGGGACCTCTGATGTAAGGGGGGGCTCTGGTGACCAGAGACCACCTTCCGCAGAGTGAATACACTAAGGTAAGGGAGGGTTACTAATATATGGGGGAACCTTTATATGAGTGCCCCCTTACATTAGTAACCCCCCCCCCAGACTGGCCTGGTGGTGCTGGTACTGACCTCCTCTCAAATGCACTATGCAGGGCTCAGTTAGATGGCTCCAGCTTGGTGGCTCTGGTTTGATTCTATAGTCTCCTCTCTCCACACACGTCTGACTCCTCCTCTGACCCCAATCCCGGCGCTGCACCCACTCTTGACACCTCTCCAGAGTCCAGACTCCCCCTCAGAGACTGCAGACATGATAAAAGAAAAGAGAGGGTCAGAGATTGCAGACATGATACAGGAGGTGGTCAGAGACTGCAGACATAGTAGTGTCCTCCTCCTGTGCCCCTTTCACCTCTCCACAGGGCAGCAGCACATCAGTGTCCTTCTCTGTCCCTGCATGACTTCACCCCCCCAGTAATGTCCTCCTCTGCTCCCTT
>BLSH010039810.1:214045-236966 GCA_018402905.1 Glandirana rugosa
AGGCCGTCAGACAACCAGAGAGTAGGTCACGTGTCGTCCTCACTAATACTAGGCCGCTGTGCAACGCCCCATGGCGGGGAAGAAGTCCGGCACACTAACGGTACTAATCTTACACCCACCCATTCCATGTATAAGCATCTGTTCATGTAAAAAGTATTTGGTTAACCATTTGTATTCAGTGCAAGCCAGCGGCCCATCCGCTCTATTCGGGACTTTGTTATATCCATTACCAGCCTAACTCATGCCTGCATAGGGTTAAATCACTCATGAGTAGGCGTGGCTCCAGACTACACTCCCCCCATTTCTTGCCCATAAATTCTCCCAGTTCAATCATGGCAATCACACGGCCTGAAGAAGGGGCGGTACCCCGCAACGTGTCGCCGGATCATAATCACTCCTGCTGTGCACTGGATGAGAGACCAACAGACTGCCGGAACGATCGGATCAGAACGAACGCATCTTCCACCAGTGGCGTGAAGGAGGAGACGCCGGGAGCCACCAACGCTTCCTTCCCACAACACCACCAACAGGCAGCCCCATCCCCATCCCAGGAGTTCATCCCTCAGGACTTCCACATAGCCAGCAGTGGCTCACTACTGCAACGCTTCCCTGAACACTACCATTGTGAGTAGTTTTATTTGTTTTAATAAACGCTGTTTTTTACTAAACTATTGCACTTAGAGGCGCACTTTTTCTTCTCTTCCTGTTTACCATAGAAGCTCGGTTACTTCTCAAAGGTGCAGCCAAAACAGTGCCACAGAGACTGTGTTACAAGCAACGGTTCTTATTGCTACCAATGACTTCTATCACCCTCTGGGTGGACACTGCACTCTCCGGTCTCAGTCACTCAGGCTGAGCCCACCCACGACCCCAAGGATTGCGCTGCAAATACATTGTTTTATGTTAACAAAGACATATGACAATCCAATGCTTGGACTTTCTTGTTCCAGACAGAGAGAATGTTCCTCTGCAAAGGTCAGCAGTGGAACTGCGCATAGGGAACTGCTTCAAACATAGACACCATTTTCCACAGCAACCTCGTGCAGAGATGTACCGATGGATACCTTATGCTTTTATTATTCCGCACCTGATCACCCACATTTATCACCCACCTATGTCACCGGATGGCCCCACCCCTTCTTAGAAAATAAATGTCAAACTGAAGACCGCCCATTCTGGGAGTCGCCTATGGACGGCACAGCACGGCTGCGGCAGCTGGAGCAGAGTGGCGGCGGAGAAAGAGAAGGTAGAAGATGATGAAGAAAACAAGTATGATGAGAGGGAAGAAGGAAGGAAGAACGAAAGAAGAAGCAGAAGGCCAGAATAAGGTTTTTGGGGTTTTGGTTAAGGATTTTGGGGGGGGGGGGGCCTACGCATTTTTTTTTTTTTAATTTGGCGTGGGGTTCCCCTAAAAATCCATACCAGACCCAAAGGGCCTGGTATAGACCAGAGGGGGAACCGCACGCTGTTTTTTTAATGACATTTTAGCTTGGGGTCCCCCTTAACCACTTAAACCTTGGAGCCATTTTTGACATTTGTTTACAAGTTACAATCGGTATTTTTTGCTATAAAATAACTTAGAACCCCCAAACAATATATATATTTTTTAGCAACTTCTCTGGAGAATAAAATGTCAGTCATTGCAATATTTTGGGTCACACAGTGTTTGCGCAGCGGTCTTTCAAACGCAATTTTTTTGGAAAAAATACACTCTTTTGAATTAAAAAATAAGCAAACAGTAAAGATAGCCCAATTTTTTGGGGATATTGTGAAAGATAAGGTTACGCCAACTAAATTTATACCCAACATGTCATGCTTCAAAATTATGCTTGCTCGTGGAATGCCGACAAACTTTGGCACTTAAAAATTCCCATCGGCGACGTTTAAAAATTTCTACAGGTTACCAGCATTGAGTAACAGAGGAGGTCTAGTGCTAGAATTATTGCTCCCGTTCGAATTTTTGCGGCGATACCTCATATGTGTTGTTTGAATACCGTTTTCATATGTGGGCGGGAGTTACATATGCGTTTGCTTCTGCACACAAACTCTTTGGGACGGGGTTCTTTAATTTTTTTTTTTGTATTTATTATTTATTTTACTTATTTTTTATTTTTACACTGTCTTTTTTAAAAAAAAGTGTCACTTTTATTCCTATTACAAGGAATGTAAAAATTCCTTGTAATAGAAACAAGCTTGATGGGACCTCTTAAATGTGAGATCTGGGGTCAAAAAAACCTCAGATCTCATATTTACAAATGCAATAAAAAAAAATAAAAAAAAATGTCAGTTGAAAAAAATTGAAAACATAATTTTCTCCTTTACGAGCATTGGGCGGAAGTGAAGTTTGACGTCACTACCGCCCTGCAAGGCTATGGAGCCAAGCGGGGGCCATCTTTCCCTCATTTGGCATCCAGTGCATCAGGAGACAGGATCGGATCGTCTCCGCTGCTACCGATGGATCCGGTAAGAGGCGGAGATGACTGGAAAGCGGCAGCCCCCAATAAAAGTGATCTTGCGGTTAATCTGCCACAGAGACCACTTTTATCAGAAAGCCTGCCGCCCGCCGATTCTTTGAATACCGGGGTTATGGTAGCTATCCACGACCATAACAACAGTATTCCACATCAAAGTAGCAATGTAAATTGGTGGCGGCTGGTCGTTGGTTAATAGTTTGGAAGCAATCAAAATAAAGTGCATTGGCGCACATGTGTTTGCATATCTTTAGCATATGATGCTGAGTACAATGCAAGCTTTCAGAAAGTGACAACATATGTGGAATTCAAACCCATGCTTTCAACCTTTGAAGGCAGCCAACAAACCTCTACACTACCAAGCTACACCTCATTCAACATAAAAATTACAATTATGAATGTTGGATTTTTTTCATTTGATGCAATCATGTTTTGCATTTGACGCATTAATATTATGGTAACAACCATGCTAAAGTGGAAGCTGATAGCTGAATGTAAACCAAAAAAAATAAAGGGCATGGGGTCACATCCAAAGTCCATACCAGGCCCTTCAGGTCTAGTATGGATTTGGAGGGGAACCCCCCACGCAAAATTCAACAAAAAAAATTGCCGTGGGGGTCCCCCCAAAATCCATTCTATCCTTATCCGAGCATACAGCCTTGCAGGGAAGGAGGGTGGAAGCGAGCCAGCGAGCACCCTCCCTTCCTGACCCATACCAGGCCACATGCCCTGAACATTGGGTGGGTGTTTTGGGGCAGCGGGGCTCAGTGCTCCCCACCCCAAAGCACCTTGTCCCCATGTTGACATGTGTACAAGGCCCTCTTCCCGACAACCCTGGGCTGTGGTTGTCAGGGTTTGCGGGTGGGGGGCTTATTGGAATCTGGAAGCCCCCTTTAAAAAGGGGCCCCCAGATCCTGGACCCCCACTCTATGTGAATGAGTATGGGGTACATTGTACCCATATCCATTCGCATGAGGGAGGCAGGATCTGGGGACCCCTTGTTAAAGGGGGCTTCCAGATTCTGATAAGCCCCCCCCCCCACCCGCAGACCCTATTGATTTGTTTATTTGGTATCACCACACATTTGCTTCCAGACCATGTGCACAAATCACTTCCTGTTTACAGCCACATAACACTTCCTGCATTTGTTCTGTTGATGTAAATCTGTAAGGCCTATGCAAATATAAATGAGAGTATTACTGAGGGCCGGTTCACACTGCAGAGTTGTCTGAGATCGGATGTGATTCGCACCACACTGCAGTGAAAATCGCATGCGATCTCTGTGAGATGCGATTTAAGACATACAGATAGTATGGCTGGAATCGCATTGCAGACCAAACTCGCACAGGGCCCTTTTTTGTTCAGCAGCAGAATCAGATTGCATGGGTGTTCACATCTATGCGATCCGATTCCTGTTGGAGTTTGCAGTGCAATATGCAAAATGATTTGGGGGTGTCATTGGGAAAATTAAGAAATTTTTTTTTTTTTTGCACAAAATTGTCATAACAAGTTATTTCTCACACACAGCATATGCATACTTCCAATTACACCCCAAAATACATTCTGCTACTCACCCCGAGTATGGAAGTACCACATGTGTGAGACCCTTACACAGCCTGGCCACATAGAGAGGTCCAACATGGCATTCTAGAAGCATATATTACACATATGATTTCCTAACCACCTATTACACATTTGAAGGCCCTGCACCACCAGGACAATAGAATTACCCATAAAATTACCCCATTATGGAAAGCAAACATCCCAACATATATTCTATGAGGCATTATGAGTCTTTTGTACGTCTTCGGAAAACGTGGAAAGAAAATGGAAACTTATTTTTTTTTCACAAAGTGGTCAATTTATATGATATTTCTAACACATAGCATGTATATAACAAAAATAACCCCCCAAAATATATTCTGCTACTCGTCCTGAGTATGGCGATACCACATGTGTGAGACTTTTTCACACCCTGGCCACATACAGAGGCGAACATGCAGGGAGCACCGTCAGGCGTTCTAGGCACATAAATTACTCATAAAATTTCACTCATGCCTATCACACTTTTGAAGGCCCTGGAGCACCAGGACAGTGGAATTACCCACCAAATGACCCCATTGTGGAAAGCAAACACGCGAGGTATATTCTTTGAGGCATGGGCTGCAGATAGGTACTCGGGTACTCTGATGGGCTGCAGATAGGTACTCAGGTATTCTGATGGGCTGCAGATAGGTACTCGGGTACTTTGATGGGCTGGAGACAGGTACTCGGGTAATCTGATGGACTGGTAAAAGGTACTTGGGTACTCTGATGGGCTGCAGATAGGTACTCGGGTACTCTGATGGGCTGGTGACAGGTACTCGGGTACTCTGATGGGCTGGTGACAGGTACTCGGATACTCAGGTGGGCAGGTGACAGGTACTCGGGTACTCAGATGGGCAGGGGACAGGTACTCAGGTATGCCGATGGGCTGGTGACAGGTACTTGGGTACTCAGATGGGCAGTAGACAGGTACTCGGGTACTCTAATGGGCAGGTGACAGGTACTCGGGTACTTTGGTGGGCTGGTGACAGGTACTCGGGTACTCTGATGGGCTGATGACAGATACTCGGGTACTCTGATAAGCTGGTGACAGGTACTCGGATACTCTGATAAGCTGGTGACAGGTACTCGGGTACTCTGATGGGTTGGTGACAGGTACTCGGGTACTCTGATGGGTTGGTGACAGGTACTCGGGTACTTTGATGAGTTGGTGACAGGTACTCGGGTACTCTGATGGGTTGGTGACAGGTACTTGGGTACTCAAATGGGTTGGTGACAGGCACTCGGGTACTTTGATGGGCAGGTGGCAGGTACTTTGATGGGCTGGTAACAGGTACTTGGTTACTCTGATGGGCAGGTGACAGGTACTAGGGTACTCTGATGGGTTGGTGATAGGTACTCGAGTACTCAGATGGGCTGGTGACAGGTACTCGGGTACTCAGATGGGTTGGTGGTAGGTACTCGGGTACTCAGATGGGTTGGTGACAGGTACTTGTGTACTCAGATGAGTTGGTGACAGGTACTCGGGTACTCAGATGGGTTTGTGACAGGTATTCAGGTATGCTGATGGGCTGGTGACAGGCACTTGGGTACTCAGATGGGCAGTAGACAGGTACTCGGGTACTCTAATGGGCAGGTGACAGTTACTCAGGTACTTTGGTGGGCTGGTGACAGGTACTCAGGTGCTCTGATGGGCAGGTGACAGGTACTCGGGTACTCTGATGGGCTGTTGACAGGTACTCGGGTACTCTGATGGGCTGATGACAGATACTCGGGTACTCTGATAAGCTGGTGACAGGTACTCGGGTACTCGGGTACTCTGATAAGCTGGTGACAGGTACTCGGGTACTCTGATGGGCTGGTGACAGGTACTCGGGTACTTTGATGGGTTGGTGACAGGTACTCGGGTACTCTGATGGGTTGGTGACAGGTACTCGGTTACTCAAATGGGTTGGTGACAGGCACTCGGGTACTCTGATGGGTTGGTGACAGGTACTGGGGTACTCTGATGGGTTGGTGATAGGTACTGGGGTACTCTGATGGGTTGGTGATAGGTACTCGAGTACTCAGATGGACTGGTGACAGGTACTCGGATGGGTTGGTGGTGGGTACTCAGATGGGTTGGTGACAGGTAATTGGGTACTCAGATGGGTTGGTGACAGGTACTCGAGTACTTTGATGGGCTGTGACAGGTACTCGGAACTTTGATGGACAGGTGACAGGTACTCGGGTACTGTGACAGGTACTTTGATGGGGTGGTGACAGCTCCTCTTTATTGGGGGGGATCAGTGTGCTTGGTGTACACAGTAGGTGGTAACAAGTGGTTACCACAATCTCCCTCTCACACACAATCGGTGCTCGTTACCGCTGTTTGTTTACATCATGTGACCTTCTGTGATTAGGCCAAACCAACCCCCCTACTGCAGTCTTTTATACATGATAGCTTGTATTGAAAACACACTAACACCTGCTCAATAGAAGTACACGCCCACCAGTATATTTCAATCTGTCTCTTCATTTATCTCTACATTCATTGCACTGATGAGCAGGAACATCATATTATTTGCAACTGTGTTGGCCCTTGGCTTGTGCATCAAATCTCCAAGTCTAGGTCTAGTCTTAGTTCCCGGGTTCAAATTCCAAACACGCCACTTCATGTAGAGACGTTGTTTGTTCTCCCTATATTGGTAAACATAACTCGCCGCTCAGAGCCTTACATAAATGATGTCTAAATGTAGTATTTATGTGTAGGAGGGTTCCACCACCATTGCAAATCTTGCCAGATAGCCACAAGTATTGGGACACCTGCCTTTACACGCACATGAACATTCCCATAGATACACTCCTAAACCTTATGGACAGCTTTCTAAGAAGAGTTGAAGCTGTTATAGCTGCAAAGGGTGGGCTAAATCAAATTTGAACCCTATGACTTAAGACTGGGGCGCCATTAAAGTTCATGTGCGTGTAAAGGCAGGTGTCCCAATACTTTTGGCAAGATTTGCAATGGTGGTGGAACCCTCTTACACATAAATACTACATTTAGACATCATTTATGTAAGGCTCTGAGCCATGAGTTATGTTTACCAACATAGGGAGAACAAACAACGTCTCTACATGAAGTGGCGTGTTTGGGATTCAAACCCAGGAACTAAGTTCAGGCAACTGTGTTATCGTGTGAGCCACAGAGCTGATTCAGATAGAGCTTTCCTACCCATATATACTGCATTTCTTTGGACATATAGGTGATGGAATTACATTAGTCAGGACTTATTCTTTTTCATTTATTCTGTGATATTTGGTGGTTCTTGGTGCTGTCAGAGTAGAATAGTGATGTTACCCTCTGATTTTTGGAAATTACATTTTTATTTCTGATGTTGCTATACATAACACATTTTTTTTAGCTCAAATTAGGATCATTTGTAAATAATAAAAAATATAAAATTGTGACTTTTTATGTTTGTAAAAGCAATGGTATCATTTGTGGTTTGTAAAGACACCTGTGTGAATTTGGGTAAATATTTTTGTGAGATGGACTTCAGCAAGAAAGTTACAGAGAAAAAAATATATTTTCCCAAACATGAAAACAGCACACATTCTTGCATTCTTAAAAACTAAACAGATCATGAAGTTGCAACATTGTTGCCAGGACAATTTCTTTGAGAGAAAGATACATTTCATCTCAACATGCAAAAGATTTGTTTGAGGAAGTAACAATTGTACCATTAGAATGAATGGCTGAAAATTACATTGGACTACATAACTCTCATCTTCACTCCCCAAAAAACTGTGTAAAACAGCTCTCATTTTGTTATTTACTATACCTTCATGGAATTACTCCATGAGAGTTAAAAACTTTTAAAGATATTTCAGTGTAGAAATCACCTTTTCACACAGTTTAAAAGCAGATTATCTTTAAACAATATGCCGCATATTTTAGTACAATTTAGGGGATCATTCTCATGCTCTAAACATTATTTCTATTTGCACTACTCCAGGTCCTGACTAGAGTAAGGATTTGGGTGTTATCTGTGACCTGGAAGCTATTGAGAATTTGAGTTTGGGAGTTATTTGCCACCAGCGCTATTGTGAATAGCGTTTTAGCGCTGTTTACCGTGATTTGCAGTAATTACCGCAAATTGCGGTAATTTTGCCGCTAATTAGCGGCCGGCGCTATAGTAAATGACTCCCTAAATGTCCATCTTGATATCCAGATACTGTCAGCATACTGCAGTTACACTGCAGACACAGGAGTTTAAGTGCCCCAACTAAAGTGGCTAGCTGAAAATCCAAAGCTTCATTCTTCTTCCAAGGGACTGGAGTTACTGTTCCATTCAGGCACACACACACACACAAGCAGGGCTTTGTATTTGTAGTGCGTTAAGCCACTTAATGTAGAGCTGAGTACAGTAATAGTAGCAAGGTAGTGGTAGCCAATCTGATATAAAGTGTCATATTCTGATTTATTTGCCATTTGAGTGTGCCTCTGCTCTTGGAGTTATTCTCAGGTTTCAAATCCCCTTAAAGCAGCCTAAATACAGTATTGAATTATATTGCTCTTGATCTCAGTTATTGCTCTCCAGTTGCATTACTTGAATATATACTGGTATTGTCTGTTACCCTTTTCCACAAAAATATTGCAGTAAAGACAATTTCTGTACTTTATCATAATGTATGTGGTTGAATTGGTCTTTGCACTTACACTATTGCCAGATGTGCCAGAGGGGCTGAGACTGTTCTTAGGGTTGGGAGGCAGAGTACGGAACCAAACATACTGAAGTGGCTCCTGCGGGGGTATCGCTACATATGCATCCAGGAAACCTATGTGAGTCAATGATAGATTGCATCCCATATTCTTCATGGTTGTCAACCTGAACCCGGCGAGAGCGTGGTACTGAGGTGGTATAGAGATTACACACCAAAAGTTTTAATAAGGAAAAATGGAATACCTTGGAAATATGCATGTTGGAAGGAAGATCTAATGCGTAGGCCACTGGGTTAACCTTACGGAGTATGCCAAACGCCCAGTATACTGAGGCGCTACTTTTATTGAGGGAACACGAAGTCAGAGGTTACGGGAAGCCAGCAAGACCCTCTCCGCAACTTGGTAGGAGGGCGCAGGTAGGCCTCAGCAGTCAGCATGGAGTTTGTACCTCTCCCTGCAGTGTTGCAAGGATTCTTGGACCTGCACCCAAGTGGAACGGAGTTCCCGAAGATGTTCCTCTAACGCATTAATTTCTTGTGGAACAAATGTATCAGGCAATATGGATGGCTGGAACCCATAGTTCGCCATAAACTGGGATAATTGGGAGGTGGCATTGATGCGCTATTGAGCACACTTCACCCAAGGTAACCGTTCTGACCAGTTGTTATGGTGATTTGAAATATAGCAACGTAGGAACTGCTCCAAGGCTTCATTGGCCCATTATGCAGCCCCATTGGACTGCGGGTGATACGCCGAGGAGAAGGAAAGCTGAACTCCCAACTGTGCTCAAAAGGCTCATCAAAACCTGGACACAAACTGGCTACCCCTATCCGAGATGATAATAAGACTTTTTGGAGTTTTGGAAGAGGAGGAAAACTGCCGCAATAATGTATCTGCCCTTATATATTTCATATGGGGTAAGAATGAGACTATGTATTTGAGGTATTAGGTAACATGGATGGCTGGAACTCATAGTTCGCCATAAACTGAGATAATCGGGAGGCGGAATTGATGGCATTATTGTGAGCAAACTCCGCCCAAGATAACAGGTTCGACCAGTTGTTATAGGGATCTGAAATATAGCAACTTAGGAACCGCTCCAAGGCTTGGTTAGCCCATTCTGTTTTTCATGAAAGATCTGTATGGATCTATTGTGGACCAAAGCAATTTATGTGCCAATCAATTTATCGCCGCAAACCCAAATTCAAACCTTGAGTGGGAGATTAGCTTGTGACGCTAAACTAAACAATCAGGTTCCTCTCTACGCAATGTGGGGCTGTCCCCGACACCCACAAAACATAAGCACAGTGCAAACCTTGTTCATTGAGTCCAAATTGGCACACAGAGCTCACTCAGTTTTCTCCCTCTGAAATACAGGATAGAGCTCTCCTCTGGTCTCATCCTGGTCATTAAATGCAGGTGGGGAGAGGTTTGAGTGGACCAGAAAGTCCGGGCCGGAACCAGCTCTGCCATGGTGGCTGGCAAAACCTGGGTTGGACTCTCACAAGTCGCCTCAACATGATCGCATGCGAGGCGTCAAGTATCGCCCGTCCATTATTGTGCCTCGGATAACATCACATATCCCCCCTCTGCTCACGCCCCTGGGGCGGAGCAACTGTTCCAACCATGCATTGGGCCCGGGAAAGACCATCTGCGTTACTCTGGAGCCTTCCAGCCCGGCGTTTTAGAATTTAAATGGCTGTAGGGCCAGGAATCACCTAGTCATCCGGCTATATTTCTCCCGGTTGTTACACATTCACTTAAGGGGGGCATGGTCGGTGACTAGCCTGAATGACCTTCCCAGTAGGTAGTATTTTAGGACCTCTAAGGCCCACTTGATAGCCAGGCACACCTTCTCCACAGTGGCATAATTCATTTCATGCCTATTAAGCTTCCTGCTTAAGTAGACGGCCGGGTGCTCCTCACCGTCTCTGATCTGAGGCAGAACAGCACCTAGTCCCACCTTAGAGTTGTTGGTTTGAACCACAAACTCCTTTGTGAAGTCTGGGGTCATGAGCACCGGCTGTACACAAAGGGCTAGCTTCAACTTCTGGAAGGCCTTCTAGGCTTCAAGATTACACTTAACCATTCCTGACCGTCTACCCTTCGTCAGATTGGTCAGAGGGACGGGGATGAAGCATTGGTAATACCCTGTAATTCCTAGGAAGGCACAAACCTGTTTCATGTTCACCGGTTGGGGCCACTTTTGAATGGCCTCGATCTTATTGGTCTGGGGCTTGATCAGACCCTGACCAATAATATACTCAAGGTATTTGGCCTCCTCTAGACCTATGGCACATTTTTTCAGGTTGGCTGTTAAACCTGCTACCCTCAGCGAATCTACCACTGCCTGCACCCGGGGCAGATGTGATTCCCAATTCGGGCTGTGGATGACTACATCATCCAGATAGGCTGCTGCTTAGGGCCGATGCGGCCTCAAAGTTTTGTCCATCATCCTCTGAAAGAATGCAGGGGCCCCATGCAGACTAAATGGCATTCGCTTGTATTGGAAGGACCCCTAGGGGTAGAGAATGCTGTTTTTTTCTTTACTGACTCCGTTACGGGGATCTGCCAGTACCCCTTGGTTAGGTCTAGGGTTGTTATGTACCGGGCAACCCCAAACCTGTCCACAAGTTCGTCAACCCGTGGCATCGGATATGCATCAAACTTAGACACGTCATTCAGCTTCCTGAAATCATTACAACTAAATAGTGCCATCGGGCTTTGGGACCAACACTATAGGGCTCAACCGGGCGCTGTGGGACTCCTCTATCATGTTTAACTCCAAAATGGTTTTTATTCCTCTCGCCACTACATCTTGTCTAGCCTCAGGTATTCGGTAGGGTTTTGCATTTACACGGACCCCTGGTTCCGTGGTTATGTCATGTTGTAGTATAGTGGTCAGTCCGGGTAGGGAAGAGATAAAGTCCCTATTTTTTCTGATAGATTTCTTAACGTCAGTTTGTTGCGTCAGTGACAAGGACTCGGTTATGGGGACATCCGGGGTCGGGGTAAACTGTCCCCTTGGGAAGTGGGCACTGACAATAAACTTTCTCTGTCCTTCCACGGTTTTAGGAGATTAACATGGTAAATATGCTCCGGTTTCCTATTCCCCGGCTGGTAAACGTTGTAGTTTACTTCCCCTACTCTTTCCCTAATCTCAAAGGGACCCTGTCACCTTGCCAGGGATTTACTTTCAACCGTGGGAACTAGCAAAAGCACTCTTTCTCCAGGGTTGAAAGTTCCAGTTTTGGCACCCCGATTGTAAACCCTTCTCTGGGCTTCCTGGGCTTCCTCCATATGCTCTTGTACAAGGGGCAGGACAGCTGCGATTCAATCCTGCATCAAGGAGATGCGCTCTATGAAGCTTCTATATGGGATGGCCTCTTTTTTCCACGTCTCTTTTGCGACATCTAGCAATCCCCTGGGATGTCTACCATACAACTGTTCAAAGGGGGACGTAGACCAATGCAGAACCTCTCGTATGGAAAACATGAGGTACAGCAGCAAAAAATCCCAATTTTGCCCATCCACCACCTTTTTTAGCATACTCTTGCTTCTCCATGTGACGTGAACATGATGCTGTAGATGCGACCTGTGCAAAAAGAAAAAAGACATCTATTCACATAAGTATAATTGCATTGCATGGGTTCATCATTCAGGGAGCAATTGGCAGCAATATTTCCCAATGAATGGCATCGGTAGCACTGTATGTGTTCTATACCCAGTCCTCTCAAGGGTCCCCAAAACCTTCCTGGCTTCTTTGGCCAGTCTCCAGGTCTAGAACTCATAGTCTTTTTAGCCATAGCAGTCTTATCAACCTTCCCCACGCCCTTAACCCCTGGAACAGTCTTACCGGGTCTGCCGGGTGATCTTTCACCCCTAGATTCATTGGAGTGTGGTGCAGATGGGCGCAACAAGTCTTCAGCAGCAGTGAATCTCTGCACAAGTTCCACCAATTGGTTGGCAGTTTTGGGGTCTCCATGACTAACCCACTTTCTCAAAGCAGCAGAGAGCACACGCAGATACCGGTCCATGACCACACGCTCCACAATCTGGGGGCCTGGCAAGGTCTCAGGTTGCAACCACTTCCTCGTGAGATATATCAGGTCAAACATTTGTGAGCGGGGTGGCTTGTCCATGCAGTAGGACCACTGATGCACCCATTGAGCCCGGACGGCCATGGTGACCCCCAGGCGTGCAAGTATCTCCATCTTTAGAGTTCATAGTTCTGGGCCTTTACTGGTTTCAAATCAAAGTAGGCCTTTTGGGATTCACCTGTCAGGAAAGGTGCTAGTAGTCCGGCCCACTGCTCTTGGGCCATCCTTTGCGATCAGTGACTCTTTCAAAGGTCGTGAGGTACGCCTCCACGTCATCTGCAGGTGTCATCTTTTGCAGGTGGTAGCTGGCACGTACCTTCTTTTGTTCCACTGGCACAGGAGTTATGGACCCCTTATTTAATTCCACCAGGGCCTCCGCAAACTGGCGATTAATTTCTTGCTGAGCCGCAACGACCTGCCTAGTTGCCACCTGTTGTGCTGCGATAGCCTGGCAACTCCTCTTGCTGAGTCTCTATGGCCTGGCGACTCACCTCATGCTGCCTGCGATTTTGCTCCTGCTGAGTCGCCATGTCCTGTGCAACTTGGCAAGTAGTCACCTGCTGCTGGCGATTGCTCTCTTGACGGGCCGCAGTGGCCTGTAACAGGGCTTTTACTACATCCTCCATCTTCCAGGAAGAGTCCACCACGTGTGGGAGATTAGCTTGTGGGGATCACTTTTCAGAGGAACAGAGTCAGCATGGAGGTCATTTTCTTTAAAATCTGGCGGCTTGCCGCAAGCTTAAAACACAAAAACATAAAAAAAACAGAAAACAAAACCTTGCCGCCTGGCACTAAACAATTAGTTTCCTCTCTATACAGTATGGGCCTGTCCCCGACACCCACAAAACATAAGCACAGTGCAAACCTTGTTCATTGAGTCCAAATTAGCACACAGAGCTCACTCAGTTTTCTCCCTCTGAGATCCAGGATAGAGCTCTCCTCTGCTCTCTTCCTGGTCATTAAATGCAGAGGAGTTTGAGTGGACCAGAAAGTCCGGGCTGGAACCAGCTCTGCCACGGTGGCTGGCAAAACCCAGGTTGGACTCTCACCTGTCGTCTCAACATGATCGCATGCGAGGCGACAAGTATCACCCGTCCATTATTGTGCCACGGATAACGTCACACTTGCCAGACAATTTGCATGGAAACTTATCATGGTTTCCGAATTTAAGACTTTCTGAGCCTATACCTCAACATGGGCATTACTAAAAAGAATGAGTTGCGGTCATGTTGGTCCACAGACCCATTTCATCATATGCCCATGTTCTCTGCTGCCACGACCAGGGCTAGATATGAGCAAATCATGAGGTTTATGCACATCAGTGACAATGAACTCTGTTGTCCTCGGGGTAACCTTGGATATGATCGGCTCCACAGAATTCGGCCTCTCGTAAATCACTTGAACCAAAAATTTGCAGCCTTGTATATGCCCAAACAAGCTGTCTGCGTAGATGAGTCCCTGATTAAGTTTTCTGACCGCCTTGTTTTCAAACAGTTTCTCCCCAGGAAGTGTGCCAGATATGGGGTTTAAAATGTATATAACCGGCAACAGGCTATACATGGACTTTCCTGGTTTACGAGAGAACAGATAGCAATGTGGAGCTAGGAGTTGGTGTTATCCTTATTTGGAAAGGGGTACCACTTTGTATTTGGACAATTATTACACAAGCGTGCTACTTTTTATTTATTTATTTTTTATTATTTTTATTGTTTTGTAAAGAAAGAATAAGGTACAGACAGTGCCTCTGGGCATACCCCAGCTCATAGACGAAAAACAACAATAATATACATAACAGAACAGAATAAATCGTAAACATCCCAAAAAATTGGAGAAATCCTTGATGTGGCAGCGGAAATAACTGACCACCGGTGATACACACGCCTCCACCAGTCTCTATTTATGCTCACCTCACATTCAGACCCGCTGGGCCCAATCAAGCATTCCCCACAGGTGTTAATCCTCCAGATAACTGGCTCTCCAGACAGCTTCCCTTGCAGTTAATGTGGAAGGTGTCATCAACATATAGGAAAGAAACTATATAGTGCTTTATTCTTTAAAATCCCTTTATTAAAATAAATAGATGAAAAAGCCACTCGCATTTACCATTGTACCTCCTCCGGTACACTCGGGCATTGCGCAGACAAATCAAACAATACTCTGGTGTCTGTATGGTGCGTGAATGCAAACAACTCAGAGTATCACTCGGTCCTGTCGGTATGTGGTGATGATCTAAGCCCCGCCTCTGGCGCATTTCATCATCAGCGTATGACTTTTTCAAAGGGTAAACCAGGGTTGCCAGTATAGGTATTGATTGCGCTTCACTATTACGCATGTTTTCAGTTTGAGGTATTGCTTCTGGGAGTACCATTTAAGTGTTAAGCTGCAATCTATATTTCTGTCAGTTCCCTACATAGTAGCACAGTTTTATATTTTGTTTTTTTGAACGTTATCCCAAAAACGTACTTAGTTTAAAAGAATGGGAGGCGCTCAGCTATGCTTAGAGGTATGAGTGTCAGGGAGAAAAACCCCTATCGGCTACAGAGAGACTGCTTGAGAAGTAATGAAATGTTTGCAGTGAGGTGGAAGGACAAACGGAACATTTTCGTTCTGTCTTCCGTTCATGCAGATATGACAGTCCAAACTGCAACGGCGACTGGTGTTGTTGAGGTGCCCCTCTGTGTCCACGACTACAACGATAACTTGGAAGAGGTGGACTTCAACGACCAGATGGTGGGGCCGTACTTAAAGAGGAAACATTTTGTGACACCTGCAAATTAAGCTCTCGTCTTCCCCGCTTGCAGGCGGCATCCATCTTCGTCTGTCTTCCTTCCGGGGGCACGGACTCCGGTTGTGTGACTGGCCGGAGCTGCATGACGTCACTCCCGCGCATTTTGAATGACAATTACTCAAAGGCTTCTATTCAAATGTGTTCATGGTACCAAAGTCCAGCGAAGATACTCATCTATTCTTGACTTAAACTTCCTCAACAAATACCTTCACATTACAAAATTTTGCATGGAGTCCACAAGGTTGAAAGAATTCCTCAATTTGGTGGATCTCCAGCCCAACCTTTCCTTCCTTATCACTGGAAAGTGATGACAGATGACAGTCTTTTATGCATAGGAGGAGTGTTCCACTCCCTCATGGTCCAGGGAACATGGTCACTTGAGGAAGACAAGCTCCCCATCATCAACCTGGAGCTCAGAACAATACAAATAACTCGGACTCTGCATCCCAATTCTGCAAGGACACCCAATCAGGGTTCAGTCAGACAATGCCATGAGTATGGCCTACATCAGCCATCTGACTTCTAACATTTTGAACTAGTGCTTGATTAGGTTCACATCAGTTCACTTTCCAACCTGTTCTCAGAACAAAGCCTCCATATGATTGGCTGAGGTGGAGTTTGTGATGTCACCCACCCACATCTCCACCTCAGCCAAGCAGAGACAGCCTTGCATTCATTCATAAAATACAAAGCTTCCTCTGAATGGCTGTACAATGCCCAGCCTAACTCAAATTATTTATTTTGCTCAGGGAATGCTAAGGTAAGATCCCATCCCATTGCTGGAAGGAAGCATTGTATACTGTATGTAGCTGATGCTACATATAGTTGTACAGTACTCCCAGTGCATTTATTTAGTAAAGGAAATTGTCAATTTGGGCTAGCTTGGTTCAAACAAACTATTTAAAGTCATAGTCAACCTGGAGTTGAGCTTGCAGACCTGAACTTCAATAGCCATTTTATTAAAGCCAGAAACTGAGAAGCAGATTGGAATAGATGGATAGAAGCCTGATGGTCTGACCGGCCTGGTCCAAACAAACTTTTTAAAGGTAAAGTTCACCTTTTGTTAAAAAAAAAATATATATACACATGTGCATGAATTTGCAGGTAAAATTTTTTTTTTTTACACTGCATTGTGCAAAGCATTGTACCCACAATCAGAGGATTTCCCGCCCACTATCATGGAGGTGTGATGGGAGAATAGATCTGGGGGAGGAGAGGATGGCTGCTCCAAAGTAACATGTTAAACCCTAAATACGGGTATAACATTTAACATGTTACAAATGTGAAATTATGCTTTAACCACTTATACATCATTATAGTCGTTATACGTCGGCTCTCTGACGCTGAATACCATTGTTATGGCAGCAGATAGCTGCCATAACCCTGGTATTTTTAAAAACGGCGGGTGGTCCGCTTTGAGATAAAAGTGGTGGATTCGCCACAAGATCACTTTTATCGGCAGTGGGAGCGGTGCCCACCACACTCCAGTGGTCTCCGGCGCTTACTGGATTCGTCGGTAGTGATCCTCTCCCCTGAGAGGCATTAAGTCGAGTGAGGGAATGATTGTTAGAAATCCTTCCATTTAAGAATCCTTAGCTTGAACGACATAAAAAGAATGAACCATACTTGTCCTGTCACTCTGACAGCTAAACAAATGCAAGCAGTCTCAAGTTTAGCTCACAGTGAAGACATATATACCGTAATCTTATATACTCCACTGTGCCAATATCTGGAGCCTTCTATATAGGCACAGGAAATTCTTTCCTGACAAATGTCCACTAACAGTTGAAAAAGTCACTTTTACATAACCATAACCATTTACACAACCATGGCTCTGTCCCTCACACTGCATTATTTTAACCAAGAAATAATTATCTTCTACTTAAACGGACAAACCGTTAACATTCAGTTGCCACTGTGTGCATTAGCACCTGTTATATTCCTTGTAATAACACCTTAGTGTAACCTAAGATGTTTTCAAAACAAATGGTGCAAAACCCACAATATGTCTGACCTGTAGTACTGGACAATGCACTCCTAACATGTTTGTAAAAATACAGAATTAGTAAGGGCTTTCTTTAGATCTTTAAATAGTAGTATACAAGGCCTCTCTTATTATTAAAAATATTTGTCCTATATCCTCAGTGAGCTTTAATAATTCATTAAAATTTGCTCAGACAGATGCTTTGTCTGCAAAAATCTCAATGAACTCTGGAGAAAAATTAGTAAGGCCCCAAAAATCATGTCTCTGAAAGGGTTTACACAAAAATGTGTTGTGCTCTTATCCACAGAAGAAACTAAACCTATTTTAAGATATAAGATGTCACATACTCTTCAAAGTGATTGGTTACTGTCAATCTTAGCTACTGCACATTGTACAATTGTTGTACAATCGGTAACAATCTTGTTTATCGTTTTTATCCTTATTAACGTTTTTACCATTTTTTTTTAACAATTTTTAATTATACATCTGTTAAAATTATGTATACTGCTTTCCAATATGACTTTCCTGATTATGACAAAGACAAAAAAATTGTTTAGAGGATAATCTCGTGAAATTCACAGGTTGTGTCTGCCCATGAACTGTGATTGGTCAAATCCCTGAGAAAACTTCTTCCCAACTAGAGTTTTTACTGTTACCAGAAATACCTATTGCAAATCCTTTGAACAAAACTTTTAACAATTTGGTTTTTAGAAATGTCAAAACTTTCATATTTTAATATTTTAAGGGTAGTCCTAGTAAAGTAAGACAATCTACTACGTTTAATTTAATTACCAAATTCAAATTTGGAATCTTTTGTTATAATTCTTCAATCCTTAACTTATTATTTCCTGCAACCATATCTGCAGGTTTTTTTCTGTTAAACACTAAACACCACGTTCTTTGTTCTTTTCCATTTATCTATTAATAGATTTTTCTGAAAACTTTGTTCTACCCCTTGTATGTGTTTAGAATGACCATAAGTAATAACACACATTTTCTGGTAACTTTTAGGGCTTAATTATTCATAAAAAGATAACAATAATTTACATGCAAGCAATAAACTTAGTTATTTTCTTGTTAAATATCTTATTCACACTCTGGCTTGTTCAGTTAACCCACTGCATGTCTCTATTCCATATAATGAATGTATAATTTCCTGATAGTACAGGGATATATATATATATATAAATATATATATATTGTAAGGGGGTTAGCTCGGCAGCGGGTGTGTGTGACCCCCTGGAAGGGTTCACTACACAATTTAGGCACAGCAAGACAGCAGTTGTGGGTGAAATCAACAAGGCAGTTTGTTTACACTATTTACAAGGTGAAAAAACAGCAAAACAAATACAAACAACTGAATAAATCCTAGGCCACTTGGCCACTAACTGCACGATAGGTTTCCCTGTCTGTCAGCTAGGTACAGCCTACCGCTGTACCTAGCTCCTATGTCTTACTGGACACACTCAGCCACACAGGCCTTACCGTTCAGGATGTTACGCTCCCCAGTGTGCTGACACAGAAACTGGTTCCAGGGTGGAGCACTCCTCTGTGCCTGCTGGGAGTTTTTGTAGAGGTCCAAATGAGCCAGCTCCACTCAGCTGTGCTCATACCTCTACCACTACAAAACTTCCAGCACTTCCCCCTAGTGGAAAAAATCTGTATAAAGCCTGAACCTCGAACACACATACCTGCCGTCCTGAGCGCAATTAGGTGATGTACCCCACCTGCTGTCACACACACCCCCTCTCTTGTTTTAAACTGGGGTTTGCAATACAGGCAGTCATAAAGCATCCACATTCCCCATTTCAACACCAGGGCGATGCTTTACTGTGAATTTATATTCTTGCAGGGCCAGGAACCACCTATTTATCCCTCTATTGGTCTCTTTGTTTTGAGCCATCCATGTTAAGGGTGCGTGGTCCATAACTAGGTCAAAGTGTCTCCCCAGTAAATAATAGCGAAGGGAATCGAGTGCCCACTTCACAGCTAAACACTCCTTCTCAATTGTGGCATAGTTCTCTTCGTGGGATTTCAGTTTTCTGCTGAGATAAATGACTGGGTGCTCTTCCCCCTTCCAAACCTCGGATAACACTGCTCCTAAACCTACATCTGACACATCAGTCTGTACCGCAAAGTCAGGGGAGTACAGCACTGGTTGGCTACATAAGGCTTTTTTTAAAGACTGGAAGGCTGCTTCAGCCTCCAGAGTCCATTTTACCATGGTAGACTTTCCCTTTTGTCAGGTTGGTTAGGGGCACAGCTTGCGAAGCAAAGTGAGGAATGAATCACTGATAGTATCCAGCAATTCCGAGGAATGCTCGAACCAGCTTCTTACTGTTGGGGCGCAGCCAGCTATTTAAGGCTTCCACTTTGTTGACTTGGGGTTTTATTACTTCCCTCCCAATAGTGTACCCCAAATATTTGGCCTCTTCCTTTCCAATGGTACATTTCTTTGGATTAGCCGTGAACTCAGCTTCCCTTATGGAGTCTAGTATGGCTTGCACTTTTGGCAGATGTGAGGCCCAATCCGAACTGTGGATAATCACATCGTCCAGGTAGGCTGCAGCATACTTCTGATGGGGCCTCAGAATTTTGTCCATTTTCCACTGGAATGTGGCTGGTGCATTTTGTAACCCAAACAGCATACTTCTATATTGGAATGCCCCTTCTGGTGTTACAAATGCCGCTTTCTCCTTTGCTGACTCAGCTAGGGGAATCTGCCAATACCCCTTGGTGAGATCAAGGGTCATCATATATCGGGCTGTTCCCAGCCGGCCAATTAGTTCATTTATGCGTGGCATGGGGTAGGTGTCAAATTTTGTAACTTTGTTCAACTGCTGGAAATCGTTACAAAATCGCCAGCTCCCATCGGGTTTTGGCACTAAAACGATCAGGCTGGACCAGTCAGTCTGGGACTCTTCTATCACACCTAATTCCAGCATTAGTTGAACTTCCCCACATATTGCCTCCCGTCGGTAATCGATAAGGTTTTAGTTTCACTCTTTCTCCTGGCGGGGTGATAATGTCATGCTCTACGCCAGATGTATGTCCCGGCAGCTCAGAGAACACCTCTCTGTTGCGGAGCACAAACTCTTTCACCTCCTGTTTGTGGGGTTTTGATAGAGTGACTGCTATTCCTACCTCAGGAATTAAGCAATCAGACTGAGTTGGTGATACCAAGGTTTCTGCGACTAGGGATTGCCTATCCCTCCAGGCTTTCGCCATCCTGGTTGTCTGACCCTGTAGTTCACCTCACTCACTTGTTCAATTATCTCATATGGGCCCTGCCATTTGGCCATTTGGCCAGGAATTTGCTTTCTAGGGATTAGTACCAACACCCTATCCCCGGTGAAAAAGTACGGGTCTTGGCCTTGCGGTTATACACCCTTTGCTGTGCTAACTGCACCTGGGCCAAGTGTTCTTTGACGATTGGCATTACCTGTACAATTCTGCCTTGCATCAGGGCAACATGCACAATCACACTCCGGTGGGGAGAACTCTCACTTTCCCAAGTTTCCTTGGCGATATCCAACGGCCCTCTTGGGTGTCTCCCATAGAGTAACTCGAAGGGCGAGAACCCGGTAGAGGATTGTGGTACTTCCCGAATATCAAACATCAAGTAGGGTATTAATCAGTTCCACACTGCCCACCGCATATTTACATATACATTAGATTTACATATCTAAAAATCGCAGATCGCCGCCATTACTAGTAAAAAATAAATAAATGAATAAAAACCCCAGAAATGAATTCTCATCATCTGTAAACGTGGCCATTTTTGCGCAAACCAATCAATAAACGCTGATTGCTATTTTTTTTTATCACAAATATGAGGAAGAATATAAATCGGCCAAAACCGGTGAAAAAAAATGTCTTTTTATATATTTTTTTTTTTTTTGGATTTGAATTTTAGCAAAAAGAAATTTGGGTTTTTTGCAAAATTGTCGCTCTTCTTTTGTTTATAGCGGTGATCAAAAACGACGCAGAGGTGATCAAATACCACCAAAAGAAAGCTCTATTTGTGGGAAAAAAAGGACGCAAATTTTGTTTGAGTACAACGTCGCACGACTGCGCAATTGTCAGTTAAAGCGACGCAGTGCCGAATTGCAAAAAGTGCTCTGGTCCTAAACTGAGAAATTCTTCCGGAGGTGAAGTGGTTAAACAGTCCCAATCCTTAATCTCGATCCACCACTTTTTTTAACATTTGTTTTAGGGTTTTGTTGAACCTTTCAACCAACCCATCTGTTTGAGGCTGATACATGGATATACGTGTTGTGTCACTTTGAACAACTTGCACAACTCTTTCATTACCCTGGACATAAATGGGGTACCCTGGTCTGTAAGCAATTCCTTACAAATACCCACATGGCTGAAGACCAAAAATAGCTCTTTGGCTATCATCTTGGCTGAGGTATTTCTAAGAGGGATCGCTTCGAGATAGCGGGTGGCATAGTCCATTATGACCAAAATGTACTGATGCACCCTAGCAGACTTTAGTATCAGACCTACCAAATGCATTGCGATCCTCTCAAAGGGAACCTCGATGGGGAGAGGTACCAGTGGGTTACGGAAATGCGACAAAGGTGTCGACTTCTGACACACAGGCAGGAGGAACAATAATTTTTCTATTTCCTTCATGACCCCAGGCCAATAGAACCTTTGCAACACTCTCTCTCTGTTTTTCTTTGCCCCCAAATGACCTCCCAAAATGTGCCCATGGGCTAATTCCAATACCAACTTCCTATAGGGTTTGGGTACCACAAGTTGCTCAATGGTTTCATCCACCTTTTGAGCAACCCGATACAACAGATCCCTTTCCACCATAAAGTATGGGTAACCGCTAGACTGATCTGGGTTCACTAATTCATCATCTATCTTTTTTTTTTTTTTTTTCTTTTTTTTTTTTTTTTTTTTCTTCTCTTTCCCTTTTCCTTTTTTTTTCTTCCCACTCAGAGCACCACTTCAGAAGATCATCTGAAACATATCATTTCAAAAAGAGAGGTCTTCTTTCTTGGTTTCATCATTGTGGCTTATATTTCTCTTTCATCTTTGTTATCTCATATTTATTTCTTTCTCCTCGTGTTGCTATGTTGATGCTCCTATTCCCCTCCCCCCCCCTTCCCTTTCTCCTCCACTCACACCTTCCACTCATTCATTCTTTTACATTCTTGGTTTCGCCAGCCTAAAGTCCTAATTTGAGACTTCTCTTTGCCCACCCCCTGTGATATCTATTTATAACCTTCCCAGTGCTTTATGTTTGTATTGCGTGTTGTTCAAGGGGGAAACCCCCTGCTGATAAGCCAGTGGTCCCATCTTTTTTTAAATTTC
>BLSH010039810.1:251960-263683 GCA_018402905.1 Glandirana rugosa
CGACATTTTTCCCAGTCATAGGACCTCTGATGTTTGTTCGCTCCCAATTTCGGGAGGCGGAGCGTGGTTCGTCACTTTCGGAAGGTCCACGCCACTATTCTGGACGCTCTCCACGTGAACGCTCGACAGTTGGCTCATCCCTAGTTCCTCAGCCGGTGAGGATATAGAGACTCGTGGACCCTGAGTTATTGGTTCGACAGTTTCGGTCGCTCCCATTTCGTCCCACGTTCTACCCAGGAATCTCTGTCCTCCAGCAGGGCGTAGCCCTCGGCGGTCCTCCCCAGACGGTGGTAAACGTGATGCAAACGCATGGTCCACGCGGCTCCGGTTTGGTCCCTATGGTCTTACGTCCAGGTTCAATCTCAAGGTGAGAATTTTTGTGTCCAGGACAAAGGATCCGTTGGCAGTGGCCACGGATGCCCTGGTGACTCCCTGGAGCCGTTCTCGCCTCCTGTACGGTTTTTCCTGTATGTTTTTCCTCCCATACGTCTGCTTCCGAGATTGGTGCGCAGAATATTGATGGAAGAAATTCTGACCATTCTGGTATCCCTGGTTTGGCCTCGGCGCACCTGGTACGCAAACGTAGTGCAAATGGTGGCAGACCCCTCCTGGCGGCTCCCGATGCGGGACGACCTCCTGTCTCTAAGGACCCATCTTGCACCCTGCTTTACCCTCGCTGGCTTTGACAGCTTGGTTATTGAGTCCCAGGTGCTCAGAGATATAGGAGTGGCCGACTCCTTGATCCCTACTCGGTTGACAGCTCGCAAGTGCACCTCTCGCAGGTCTTATCACCGCACCTGGAAGGCTTTCACTGCTTGGTGCGAGGCGGAGGGCTTTAACCCTCGCTTGTTTGTAGTCTCCAGGATACTGACCCTTTTTACAGCAGGGTCTGAATAAGCAGTTGGCTTTGAGTACCCTTAAGGGCCAGATCTCGGCTTTAGCCATACTTTTCAAAGACCTTGGCTTCGCACTCTCTGATTCGTACCTTTGTACAAGGTGTGCGACATGTGGCGCCTCGGGTGAGATCTCCGATGGCTACGTGGGATCTGAATCTGGTGCTTTCTGTTCTTCAGAAACCACCTTATGAAATACTCAGGGAGATTCCCTTACAACTTCTGTCGCAGAAGGTGGCCTTCTTAGTCGCCTTTACGTCTGCCAGACGAGTATCGGAATTGGCTGCACTATCGTGCAAGTTTCCTTATTTGGTAATGCTTAGGATAAGGTGGTCTTGCGACCCCTTCCTTCTTTTCTCCCGAAGGTAGTTTCTTCTCTTCTTATCAATGAAGATATTGTCCTGCCTTCATTGTGCCCTCGTCCATCGCACCCCAAGGAGTTGAGTTGCATATTTTGGACGTAGTAAGGGCCTTAAGAGTGTATTTGGCTGCTACAGCTCCTTTTCGTAAGGCTGGCGCCTTGTTTGTTGTGCCTGAAGAACCGCACAAAAGGTCTGGCGGCCTCTTCGGATACGATTTCTCAGTGGATTTAAAAAAAAAACCAAAAAAAAAAACCCGTGACCCATGTGTATTCTGTTCGGGGCAAGGTTCCCCCTTTTTTTCCGGTCACGGCTCATTCTACCCGGGCGGTTAGTACTTACTGGGTTGCCAGACACCAGGCTTCGGTGTCACAGGTGTGCAATGCGGCCATTTGGGCCTCGGTTCACCCTTTTTACTAAGTTTTATTAGTTGATGTGTTCACATCTTTGGATGCTGCCTTTGGCCGCAGGCTCTGCAGGTGGTAGTGTAGGCGCGTCTGACGCCTTCTCAGAGGTTCAGTTGGGTACAGTTGTTTGCGTTTACCCACCCCTCTTTTTTGACACAGCTTGGGGACGTCCCCACAAAGTCATGAAGAGCTGCGTCTGTCAGTGAACGTAGGAGAAAAAGGGATTTTATTACAACTTACCGTAAAATCCTTTTCTCCGAGTTCACTGACAGACGCAGCACCCACCCCCCTGGGCTCTGTTTTGGTACGGCTTGTGTACGAACTGAAGAGCTATTCTGTGAGGGGGTTTGATGTAGGGAAAGAGGAAGGCCCCCAAGGGAGGGGCCAGCTGATTCTTTTCCCTGCCTAGTTAACTCCTAGTAGGACGAACATAAAACCCCACAAAGTCATGAAGAGCTGCGTCTGTCAGTGAACTCGGAGAAAAGGATTTTACGGTAAGTTATAATAAAATCCCTTTATCTTTCCATATATCTGCTTATATAAACAAACATACTCACCCCTTTTTAGAACGATAGTCTTATGTGCACTTAAAAAAACAAGATACGATCTGTCCTGGATTTTTAAAAATAACTTGAAGCACACCTTCTTTCCAGATGGCTATGCCAATCAACCTCGGACACTGGGTCTTTTTTTTCTCTTTGTGCAAAGCTGCAAACTGCGAGAAGTGTGAAAAACAGACAGACTGAAAAAAAAACTCACCCCATTAGCAGGACCGTTAACCAGAGTTGAAAGATGATAATGATTAAATCAGGACCAGCATTCTCCACCATAGATGTTAGAAATCCTTCCATTGAAGAATCCTTCGCTTGAACATCTTAAAAAAACGTTGTTCAGATATAGGTGTCTCTTCTTAACCATCCACTTAAAACTATATATTCTTATACTGTTTGTAGAGTCAGGTCAGCACTTCACGTGAATAACCCTTTTCTGCATATATGGTTTGTACTATAAGGAGGCACATGACTCCTCCTAACATAGGACTCAGAATAGAATGACATACACATCGAAATTACTTTTCTATCCATCTTAAAAGCACATTGAAATAACATTCACATATAAAATTATTACATTATAACATTTATATATATATTTCATATATATTTCAGAAACTTTTATCACTTAAAATAATATTAAACTCTAAATTTCTAAAAATGATGGCCCCCACTCGACTACATACCATTGGATGACGGAAGCAATGTCCAACGTCACTTCTGCCCAATGGTCTTAAAAGGGAATTTTTTTTAAGACATTGTTTTTTAAGGCTAAATGTGAGTTCTGAGGTCTTTTTGACCCCAGATCTAACATTAAATAGGCCCTGCCCTGCTTATTTCTATTACAAGGGATGTTTACATTCCTTGTAGTAGGAATAAAAGTGGTCTTTTTTTTTAAATACAGTGTAAAACTAAAAAATAAAAAGTAAAATAAATAAGAAAAATGTAAAGTGCCCCATCTCTCCGAGCTTACGCGCAGATCAAGCACATACGCAAGTCACGCCCAAACCACACGTGAGGTATTGCCCGAATTGTTAGCGAGAGCAATAATTCTAACACTAGTCCTCCACTGTAACTTAAAACCGGTAACCTGTAGAAATTTTTAAACGTCACCTATGGAGATTTTTAAGTGCCAAGGTTTTCGCCATTCCACGAGCGGACGCAATTTTGAAGCATGACATGTTGGGTATCAATTTACTTGGCAAAACATTATCTTTCACAATATAGAAAACAATTGGGCTAACTTTGTTTTCTTATTTTTTAATTTAAAAAAGTGTATTTGTTCAAAAAAATTGCGTTTGTAAGACCGCTGCGCAAATATGGTGTCGCATAAAGTATTGCAACAACCGCCATTTTATTCTCTAGGGTGTTTAAAATATATATATATATATATATATATATATGGGGGGCGTGGCTTGATGCTGAGCAAGATGGACATCTAACCTCCTTGCTCCTCACGGACCTGCTCTCTTACAGCTCCAGACGGGGAAACTATTCCAGCTAGATGGGCAAAAATTGCACCGACCGATCCCAGAAACAGGGAGGAACCTCAGGACAAGCTCTCCTCCCTGCTATGCCGATTGATGCATACTTCCATCAGCTTCCCGGGCCCTCCATGTGGGAGGCAAACAATATGGTGCGGCCGCGCTCCTTACTTCTGTCTCCTCCCTGCCCGAGGCCTTGGGATTCACAAGGCCAATACCATCGGCACTTCCCGAGGACCACTAGAGCGGCATGGCCACCCGCAACAGGCCCGGTCCCACCCCGTGTACTCCAGCCATCTCTGCATTGCATGGACCGCTCCCTCCACTTCTCATGGTGCAGGCCACGCCATCTTGCCAGTCATCTCCAACATCGCCACAGGTGAGAATATCTCCTACTCCCTCCTAGGGACCCAGATAGAGACTCCCTCTCCTTCTGAGGAACACCGCTGGTCTTTCAGCATTGGGGGCTCTCCCCTCCCCATCAAGTGGGCCACTCACAATCCCTGCCCCAGCTGTGCCCTACCCCCATTTCTCCTCAGACACCATCCTCTCTCCCAGGCTCTCCAAAACCGCAAAGAGCGAGGAGCTCACAGGACTCAAGCACCCCATGCATGGCTGTATTATCCACTGTGGCCCCTGCTTCCCACCACATTCACACAAATAGATGAGCACAGAGAATGGCATGAACCCTGGGAATCGCCTTCACAAGCTCCTCCCAGCCGCCATAACCTCCCCAGAATCCCATCCATTCTCACTATAGATGAATTAATCTCCTGGCGTGAGCAACTACGCTCCTTACCTACCAAAGATGATTTTAAATTACTAATATCTGAAGTTAAGGAGGCCTGTTGTAGTGAGATTAAAACACTTCAAACAGACTTTCACCAGTTGTCCATCCGAGTAGAGGATATAGAGGAGGACAAAGCTCACAGTCAACCGAATTCAGTCTCAGCAGATGGACAATCGCTTCATTCTCCGGAACATGCAATGCCACCTTGAAGACGTGGACAACCGCAACTGTCGCAACAATATTAGAGTCCTGGAGCCTTCTGGAATCCAAAGGCCCAGATGATCTGAGAGCGATCCTTCAGACCACCTTCAACAACTTAATGGGGGTCTCTGCTTCCACACATATCGAGTTAGACAGGGCCCACAGAGCTCTAAAGCTCACAGGGCTCAGCATCAAACCCCAGGGATGTTATTTACAGAGTCCACTCATTTACACTAAAGAAGGATGACATGCACAAAGCTCGAGTGACTAGGCCAATCCTCTATGAAGATACACCAATCCGACTCTTTCCTGACCTCTTTTGGATCACCTTGCAAAAGCGCAGATTGCTTCAACCGCTCTTTCATACCTTACAAGATAATGCCATCGTATATCAATGGGACTTTCCTTTTAGCTTATCGGCAACACACAATGGAAAGATGGCGGCCCTCCCGGTCCCGGAGGATTTAAGACTGTTCTGTGAGATCCTGGAGATCCCCATGCCGAACCTTCCAGAGTGGGACATCATTCCCCCTCCTCCTCACCCACCTACGGAGTGGCAAAGAGTCCCCCCGAAGAAATGGGGACAACCCCCTGATTCTCCCCTCAAGAGCCCTAAACAGCGGCCAATATGAGAGACCCTTCAACCTGGTCATACTTTTTAACTGTGCCACATAATGGGAGATATATTTGATCTAAGGATTGTCTCTGTAATTGACTACTGCACTATTACAAACTTCATTGTACCCTTCTTAGATGTTGCTTCACCAAGGACATGATTGCAACTCATCTTCTGGGCCGTGGGGTCATGGGGCTAGTTCCCCAGGCCCTTCACCCTGGTAGTGTTTACCCTCTTGTTCGTAACTTGAATCTTACAAACTGCCAAATCCAGAATACTGACATTGCTCTGTTCGGATTTCCCCCCCCCCCAGTTTTATACAGCACAATATCAGGTCCTTGATATTAGGTAGCAGTTACTGATCAGTTTCTGACACTACCCCCCCCCCCAGTTCTGGTAGTGATTCAAAGTTCCAAATTATTGTAGCTTTTACCCCCCTTGCCTTCCAATTGGGAGACGGAGGTAATACGGAACATTTGGTTTATTGTTAGGCCTCAACTATTTGTTTGGTGGTCTGTGATTTGTTCCTGCATGTTCTTCTATCTTAACTTTTCTCTCTGGCTCCTCGCTCCTGGGTTCACGGTTCGAAGCATCATTTACAACGTCCTCCGACTATCTTGGTCCTGGTGTCTCTGGATTTCCAGGGATAAATAAGTATTGCACGCTACACCTCACACCTTTACAGTACCAATCACTCAATCTTAACTTTTCTTATGGTATGGGTTTACTCACACAATGTTGACAGTCTAAATTCAAATTTCAAGAGGCACCTGGCATTGAAGAGCTTTAGAGACTTGGGGGGGGGGGGGGTGATATTTGCACAGAAAACATACTTTGATAAAAGAGGAACTTTGGCGTTTGCATCTAAATTCTTTCCCTCTGGGTTTTTATCTTCCAACCCCAAAAAAGAAAGCAGGAGTGGCTATCCTGATTAAAAAGTGATCTCCATTCACGCTCATGTACTCAGATCCCCAGGGGTGTTATTTAATTCTTAGAGGTAAATGGCAACAACTAGATTTAACTTTTTGTAACATTTACGCTCCAAACATGAACCAGATTCCCTTTGTCACTAGGGTCTACAACTGCCTCTTTAGAACAGCACACTCATTCCTGCTAGTTGGGGGAGACTTCAACCTTCCATTCTCACCGACCATGAATAGGACATCCCTCACTAAAAAATGTACCTCTCTGCTTCTCACTCGTCACTCTCAGCAGTTTCATCAGATAACCTGCAGACTTGCCCTATTCGACGCCTGGCGCATGGGCCATCCGACGGAGCGACAATACACCCATTATTCCCACCCATTCCGCTCCCACGCAAGGTTAGACGACTTTTTTATAAACGCCCCCTTACTGAGAGCACTTACCAAGTCTGAAATTTTCCCTATTTTCTGGTCGGACCATGCTCCAGTCTTTTTGGAACTCAGATTAGCAGCTTCTAAGGTCAAACATTGCCACTGGCAACTTAATGACTTTCTTCTTAAAAATTTCGGTACCAGGACTGAGCTGGAGACAGCTCTGAAATTATACTTTGCTGAAAATAACACCCCAGAAATCTCCACAGGAACTCTATGGGAGGCACAGAATTCTGTGATCCGGGGTCACTGCATAGCTATTTCATGGAAAACAAAATCTAAGCAATTACAACAACAGACTGTAGAGAGACTGCAGGACCTGGAGTCCTGACTCCCCTCCTCCTCTTCGCTTTGTCTCCAAAGGGAAATAATACGGCTTTGGGCGGTTCTGAAAACTTTCAACATTGGTAGGATTGAAGAAGCCCTTCAAAGGCTATGCCAGGCTTATTACGATAAAGGGAATAAAGCCCACACCTTGCTAGTGCGCAAACTCTGAGAACACACTCATACTTCGGCCCCCCAAGCCCTACGTGACCGCAGTGGGACCCTGCACTCTCACCCTGACAGTATCACCTGACTGTTTCATGATTATTTTTCTGATTTATAAAACAATCCAACTATATGGCACTTGCCCACCCAGGAGCTCTATACTGATTGCGTACGAGCTTCCCTCACGGATAGTGATGTAGCCACTTTGCCGGTTTATGTTCTATTACCTCTTAACACCCCGATAACTAAGGAAGAAGTGACGGAGACACTGAAGCTTTTACCGCGTAATAAGGCCCCAGGGCCTGACGGCCTTCCCTATGAACATTACAAGACCTTTATGCTCATCCTACTCCCATATATAACCCGTTTATTTTATGGGTAGGAATGAAATTCCAAGGGATATGCAGGCTTCCCATTTGACACTGATACCTAAGCCAGATAAGGACCATATATTGTGTGGAAGCTATAGGCCTATAGCTTTACTAAATTCCGATTTAATCTTCACATAATTATTGTCCCCCCGTCAGAACGAGGTTCTCCCCTCTCTGATTCATAAGGATCAGGTGGGGTTTGTCCCTGGACACCAAGCAGGGAATAATACCAGAAGAGTCATTAACCTAATAGATGTTATCAATGGCCATAATACAGAAGCATTCCTGCTTAGTTTGGATGCTGAAAAGGCCTTTGATAGGCTAAGCTGGCCTTTCATGATTGCGACTCTCGAACATCTGGGCTTCCGGGGGCCGTTCCTCAGGGAGGTCAGACACCTGTATACCTCTCCGTCTGCCTCTATTAAAACACCTTTTGCTGATGATGTACTCCTCACCCTGACCCACCCGCGAGTGACTCTCCCCAACCTTCATAAATTATTAGAAGAATTTGGAGCTCTATCTGGCTACAAGGTGAATCCCACCAAATCGGAAGCCCTCCCACTTAATATGCCCTCCGAGGAGGTTTGTCATCTTTTGGTTCATTTTCCGTACACATGGAGAACCCATGCTATTAAATATCTAGGGGTCCACCTCACCTCCCAATATGAGTCCTTATATAGCACAAACTTTAAGCCCATCTTTATGTCCATTAGATCCCTTTTGGCTAAATGGAGACACTACCCACTTCTTGGTTGGGAGACATGGCTTCTGTCAAAATGACAATCCTGCCCAAGATTTTATATTGTTTCCTGACCTTACCAGTGCTTATTCTATCTTTACACATAAAAAGCTTCAGGTGGACCTATTAAATTTAGTTTGGAATTACAAACCGCATTGAGTAGCCCCTTCAACGCTTTATGCCTCTTGTAGTGAGAGGGGATTGGCCTTCCCGAGCTGCCTCCGCTACTATCAGGCAGCCCAGCTGAGAGCCATTGCCTCTTGGGTCACCCTACCGGCATATAACCAATGGACCCAAATAGACAAGATCCGGTTAGCTCCCACGCACCCGAACAACTTACTATGGAACGCCTGTGCAGATGTCCCATCTGCTTCTTTATTACATACTATGAATTTGCTCCGCAATATATGGAAACAGCTAAGCCGTATCCACTCCCTTCAATCTGAGGCCTCCCTAGTGACAGCCTTCCTTTATAACCCTAAATTGCCGGATAGTCTAACCCACCAGATGATAACTCCTTGGCTACAGAGGAACCTCTTTCACTATGGCCACTTAGTTAATCCAGTGACAAGGGAATTACTATCTTTTGATGAACTCCGGGAAAAATATGACCTTCCCCGCAGCGCCTTTTTTGGCTACCTCCAAATTCGGCATTACGCCCTTACTTTCGCACCTAACCTAAAATTCATTAGCCTTCCCCATCTGAATGTTTAATTCTTGCCGGTCCCTCACAGAATGGGTTGACTTGGGACATATACAAAATTCTAAATTCTTACAATATGGACTCCATGAGGAAACAAAGCTACATGCTCAAGTGGGAGGAAAATCTTGGGGAAGCACACTCTCACGAAAAATGGAAAGCGTTATGGTCCAGCGCAGCAAAGAGCTCCATATGTACACTTTATAAGGAAAATGCCTACAAAGGCTTATTCCTCTGGTATATGACACCATCTCGCTTACATGCCAAATACTCCTTGCTTTGGGACCGCTGTTGGAGATGCCTCCGGGACAAGGGTACGTTATACCACATTTATAGTGTTAAAGCGATTTTTACCTAATCCACTCATACGCTTACTGATAAATAAAATAAGTGATTTATACCTTTTGTATATACTAGAAGCAACCAGTGCTGTTGCGGTTGTTACAAATAAAATCAATAATCAATGACACCTTTGCTAAAGAAAAATAAAGATCTAATTTATTTTTACAGAAAAGAAGCTAGTCACTAATTAAATATAACCAAATCAGGGGTAAACATTACAATCTTAAAAGCATCCAAATTATTGCTAAAATACAACGTGAGGATTACCAAAATGAAAATAGTGGATCCATGTAAAAACAAGTTACTACACAAAGGAAGGAAATAGGAAAAGGAAAGAGCGGGAAAAATGGAGATATGGATACCGGGAATCTTACGTCACCATCCTAGGAACGCCAGCCAGACAGAGAGAGAGAGTAATAATCTTCTCCTGCTCTTTTATGCCCTCTCTGCCCACGCCCACCCATCCAGGTAGAGGCCTTCTCTGATTGGCTGGAGTTGCATTAATCCCACCCATAACTCCATTCCCCCCTCTAGCGCCTTCCCATTGGTCTAGAGTGGTAGTGACCTCTAATTGGCCGGATTTGAGGCCTGTTGAGCTTCTGAGCCCAGCAAAGGACACCATGTTCCCATGGTTACATTACACTTCCCCACAGTTCCCGAATTAACATGTTAAGAATCTGCCTCAGTTGGAGACATGAGGTCTGAGTGCCTCCTCTCAAAGACAATAGGGAAACTTCGTTACTATGTTAATAGGAAGGCAACAAATTGTATTGAAGACAAAGGCCACCCTCATTATTATGCATGAGTTTTGAAGGCACCAAGAAATAATGGTGAACAGTCTTGTAACCTGCAAACCAGGCCCATTTGTCATAAAAAACAATCATGAAATACATAAAGTACAGATGTTTCCTATAATATTATAATATAATATATATTATATTCAGAACTCTCTATCTTCGAGGACAAATTCTGAACTGAAAGAGCCCAAACAAGGGGTATCTTGGAGCACCTTGATGCAAATATTGATTTCCACCGTCCTAATAAGGGTCTGATCGAAATATACATCACGTTCATCACTTCACCAAAATATCTCCACATCAGTTCCCCCTGAAGTTCATTAATGAACTTAGTCTCCGCCTCAATGATTTCACACCCATCCACAACTGCCCGGGAGGCCCAACCACCCAGCCACCACCACTGCAGCCTCCTCTTCTTATTTTGAGCACGACGGGACACATCAAGGTAGACTTGAGACTACAAAGAAAACCGGGTGCCTTTGAGACTTCACATTGGGACCATGAGTGCCTATGCTGCGATGTTTCCCCGCTCCTCTGCCTTGGAAGAGTGGAACTCCAACATCGATGGCGGGATCCTGGCATATCTAGCCCTGTAGCTTTAGGTAAGCTGTTTAATGATTGCAAAGATTGGATCGGACCGCGAGACGGCACTTTTCAGCATGGTGATGGAAAGTTCAGGAGAGTCTAGTTGTTGCACCTTTGTCTCAAGATATGGCTTGCTTTGTTGCAGTATCTTCTTCAGGTAGTGGTAGGGTGGGCCTCCGGACAGCAATGCATGAATACAAAAAGAAAAAAGAACGTCAGTGTACAGTTATTGGAAGAATTCCAGACAGGAGCAGCGCTTTGGCCATTAATACAACTGTAGATGGGTAAAGTGGGATCCTCACAGGGTACAGACTCTGAGAGACGGCCAATATCTACTAGAGCCCCTGAAGGTGGGGATAGTCGACACTGCATGCCAGTGCCAGTTCCCTGGGTTGACCACACTTGCCCACAGGGCTCAGGTTAAAGCAGTAGACAGACTGGGGGATGTATAATTACAATAAGACCTAAGACCTGGATGTCCAGAGATACTTTGGTTTAAATGGTTGTGAAGTATGGTAGTGCTAAGTTTCAGAAAACCATTATAAGGCTGTGAGTCCCCATTTGACTCGAAGCTGAGTCGGGCAGGAACACCAAAACCTTATGATTTGCTAAAAACTGATAGGGCTGATATGTTGGTTACATTATCTAAGCACATCTAAAATAGAAAACAAAAGAACAACCTAGGTGCACATAATAGTAAACAAAGAAAAGGAAAGAAATAGAGGTAAGTAATGAAAATGACCAAGAACAGTAAAAATGATAATGCGATAGAAGGGAAAAAAAAATCAATAAAAATTAAAAAACCATACAGGTTTAATGCTGCTTCAACCAAGACCATTTATATGTCAAAGAGCATTGAATCTGTATTCCTAAAAACAAACCGTGCAGCTGTTGCAGCAACAACTTAGCAAAAAAGTAAAAAATAAATAAAAAAAAAATATATAAAAGTAAATAAAAGTAGATAACTCCTCTCCCACATTTGTGTTCAAACAATACATTTGCAGGTCAGGTACACAGATCTTAAAAAGGAGAGAGGAAAAAAAA
>BLSH010039815.1:18843-36300 GCA_018402905.1 Glandirana rugosa
CCCCGTGCTCTTCTCTTGCGCCCCCCCCGTGCTCTTCTCCAGTCCCCTTGCTGTTGTCTGGTCCCCTGCTGTAATTCTTTCCCCTGCCATCCCCCCACCCCAACTCTGCCAGGTTTCCCCGTCCCGTCGGCTGCTGTGGGGGATATGTCAGGATGGAGAGCAGGGAAGGCTTCCTTTCCTGAAATGACAGAGTAAGTGATCGGTACAAATCATTTATTTTGTCCATTCCTAACTGTAGCATAGTAAACTATGCTACCACACCCACTTTTCGCCGCAGCGCACTACGCTTGCCAAAGGTCAATCTCCCCCTAAATGTCCCTCATTCTCACCTTCAAAAGTTGGGAGGTATGCAGGGGTGATAACCCTCCCTTATACACAGGGCTTTGCCAAACTAAATGTTGTTCAGTTAGCGTTTAGATCTACTATAACAGTAAGTTAACTAGTAACTTACTAAGTACCTAGGCATGGAAAATCTGACTACTTGCTACTGGGCGCTGTACAAGGAGTACCAAAAGGCAACATGCGGCCTTCGGGCTGCAGAGCTTTGAATTACAAACTGGCATATTTACTAGTTATTAATGATTGCCTGCCATGTTTGTTTAATAATGCAATCACTTTTATATTTTTTTTAAAAGCAGGCTACCATAATCTCGCATCGTGATGACCTGCTCCATATGCTGCACACTTTTTGCTTGGCTTTTTTCATCTTCCCTTCAGTAGTGATGTTTTATATGAACTATCTTGCTTCTCGATTTACATCTTGTAGTTGACAGCTTGAGTGGCTGCTGATCAGATGTTCATTTGTGCTCTCTGCACATTAGTAAGGATTCACTGACAGCTTGTGTGCTGTAACTGGAGTTTTCTTGGCTGTATTTCCTCCTGAGTGTTGCTATTCACATAACAAATTACAAAACAAGATGTTTGATGTAGTGCAAGGCAGAGTGGATGACTAATAAGAACACAAACACATGATAATCCTTTTTGAATTTAGTTTTTTTTCTAGTCCATATATTTCCACTGCTGGATTTTCATTCTACTGTATATCTTTTTTAAAACCTCAACTCCACTTTTGTTTAAAAAAAAAATAAATAAATAAATATCTTTCGGAATGAACATTTTCTAAATGCTCTCCCTGGTAGAGTTCATATTAAGCTCTACACAGTGCAGATTTATGCTGCTCTTACTACAAGATCAAAGCCTGTGTATAGATCTTCACTAGTGATATGTTGGACTAGGACGCAAACCCACATGTTCAAGCCTGTCAGGAAGCTGTCACCTGTACGAGCTACTCATTCATGGCTGTGGCGTCCCTTGCCCCGCAGCTGCTTGTATATAAGGAGCATGTCTGCCTCAAGGAACAGGTCACCAATCTCTGTTCTCTAAAAATGCCTCGGTCAGCAAAAACGTTCCATCTACACTCACTTTTAGAGCCTGTCTTGTACTGGTTTCCTCCTGAAAAAATCTTAACCTCTCCTAAGCATTTTCCCAAGAAATATCCAATAGAAGAGGGTTTCCCTAAATGAGTGGGATGTGGCTGTTGTGAACCCAACCATTTGCTGTTCAAAGACCCTGTGAGTAAGGCTGAAACTCTTGTGTAAGGACTGTGCAGGCCTTGCAAGCAGCCTTTGAAACCATGTCCACCTGCCAAAATCCAGCTTTCTGTGTGGTCAAAGACCATGTCTTGGAGTGGAGCTCTTGTCTGTGGCCCTGCACTATTGTGTCAACAGGCTAGTGGATATCACTCGCCAAATATCCAGTGTGCGAGTATGCAGGGGCCCCTTTGGCTCAAGTCTGCGGAGCTTCAGAGCAAGTAGCAACTCTTGTGGATCCCTTTTGCTGGTGAACACCTTTTTGGCACACCCTTGGAGGTGGGAACAAAACTCCAGTGGGTAAACCTCCTACTCTTAAAACAGACAAGGGTTTATTTCAGGTCTCCAAGTCCAAACACCAAGCCTGCCACTCAATTCTGTCATAAAACCTGGACCCCCAAATCAATCAATATCTAAAGCACTCTAGAGTAGCTTCTCTCTCAATGGGTCATAGCCCTGGTCCCTGCTCAGATTTCTGCAGATTCATAAATTCTGTAGGGAATTTGCCAAGTAAGTCATTGCTTCCCTTCACCCGGGAAACCTTCAGGCCTCTCTGGACATCAGGAATGTGTACTATCCCCGTTTTCCTGGTACCTCAGCGCTACCAGCATGCCCATTCAACATTACCAATTTGTGGCCATTTCCTTTGGACTGTCCACTCCATCTTGGGTTTTCACAAAGGTGCTAGCCCCTGTTCTTGTTCTTGTCTTAGGGTATCCTCATGGTGGGGTATCTGGATGACCACCTTCTGAGAGCACAATCCGCTCTTAGCAAATATCTAATGCAGAGATTCTGATGGATCATAAATCTCCAGAAATCAGTGCTGGATCTGACTCATCGCTTGTATCTGAGCCTAGTCTTGGATATTGACCTGTCCACAGTCTTTCTTCTCTCAGACAAACTCTATTCTCTCCTCCTCCTTTGGACTATACAGTCTAGGAACCACCCTACTGTCTGCTTTTGCATGACAGTTTTGGTCCTGCTGGTAGCCTCCTTTGAGGCAGTCCTTAATGCCTAGTTTCATTCCAGACTGTTGCAGCTCCATATTCTAGCAGCTTGGGAAAAGTGGGTCCATTTTCTGGATCATCCCATACATTTCACCAGACCAGCCTTTCCTTGGTATGGTGGATCTCCAGTGTGACGCTGATATCAAGAAAAAATGTTTTCCTCCCAATGGTCTGGAGTATAGAGAGGTGTCCTAGGTGTACCCTCTCAGTGCAGGGGACTTGGTTGTTGGCGTAAGCTAGACTCCTGATCAGTATTCTGAAACGGCATGAAAATCAGTTGTTTTCTTAATGTTGCGCCTCTTGGCTGCAGGGTCACCTGACCAGGGTTCAGTCAGATGGTGCCACAATGGGGGTTTACATCAACCATCAAGGAGGCAACAGAAGTGGTGCTACTTAAAGAGAAGCCCACCTGATTCTGAATTGGGAAGAAATTTCTGGCCCTGACCCCGGTGTACATCCTTGGCATGGAAAATTGGCAGCTGGATTTTCTTGGCTAGACTTCAGAGCATGGTCTCTTCAACCAGAGGTGTTTTGATCTCTCTGTCACAGGTTGGGAACATTGGATGTGGACCTCCTTTCTCTCATGCTCAACAACCAACTGAGCAGGATCATGTCTTTTCTCAAGTCTGAATGGTACTCAACACCAAACGCTGATCCAGGCCAAAGGTAAACTCTCAGCCTTAGCCTTTCATTTTCAGAGGCTGCTTGCTCTCACTCATTCCTCACGCCTTTGCACAGGGTGTTATTCACATTGGTCTCCAGTGACTTTGTAGCGCTGCGAGTCCCTCAGAGACTGTCCTTTGGGCCTGCTAGAAATATTCCTCTGTCTACTCTTTCTCGCAAGGCTGTCTTTCTTGTTGCTATGACTTCTACAATTACGAGTCTGAGTTGGCAGCCTTAAAACAAAATTGAGGTAATTTTTCTAAAACTTTCAAGCAGGCATTGCATCATCCCGCACTGACCACCAACATAAAGGCATTTTTCTTATATTTCCTACTGAACTCTAATGCTGAGTCATTTTTTTTTACTCCCACTGACCACAGACTGGTCCTCGAACAGTTTAATGGATGGTGAACTGGCCCCTTTGGTTAAAAAGTTTGGGGACTCCTGATCTAAAACAAAGTCGAATACTGCAAAGCTCCACAAGGTGACAATGTTATGCTATCATCTTAGTAACATATTAGGCTAGTAAGGTTAAATGTAAATGCCCATTCTTTGTTAACTGCACATCATTAAATGGTATATTCTGCTTGAATCCCGGGGTCTCATGTTTGATGGAACTGTTGGAATGCGTTTGTGTCTAGTAGTCGCTTACCAAAGCTAGATGAAGTTCAGAAGGGCTTTTAGTGTTGTTCACATTTTGATTGTTGCCATTTTATCTGTTTTATCCCCTTGTTAATGTTTGTCTGAATACTATGCTATTGATGTAACAGCTTGCGACTTTGGAAGCTACGGGGTTGAAATGCTCAGAATGTCATTGTTCTGCACTTAGATGTCCATCAGCTCCTCTGCAGCCATTGAAAACGGCTACTGTGCCAACTAAGGGCTGGAAAGCATTAATGGTACATGAAAGCCTAAACGGCTCATTACTGCAGCAGCAGAACAAGGTAGGCCATATGGAGGTAGAAAAAAGTGTGATGGAGAAATTATGTAACGAACACCATCGCGGTCTGCTGCTTGAAAATTTTATGGATCTGTTTGCCTGCTTGTTAAGTTTTTATGCACTTTATTTAAATACCAGCTGGAAAGGTGTCAGTGTGGTGCTGAATGTTCAATGTGAATTGACATTTCTTTGAAAAAAAAAATAAAAAAGTTAAAGTAATTTCGAGAAGAGGATCGGCCAACCCTAAACTGGTGTGTGTGTGTGTGTGTGTGTGTGTGTGTTTTTATAGATACTAGATATTTAAAGGAAAACCTCACTGTTGTGGGAAAAAAAGTACTGCAAAAAAAAAAAAAAAAATTAAATAAATATATGTGTGTGTGTGTGTGTGTGTGTGTGTGTGTATATATGTGTCTCTATCTCCATCATATACAGTTATGACATAGCAATAGCATATTGTCATTTTAATCAATTAAAAATTAAAATGTATTAATTTATGTAATTTAAAGCTTAATAATTAACTTCGTTTTTTAAGGTAATTTTATTTATTAAACATTATCTTTCCTTTTTAATCTGTAGCACATTCATTTTCTGTAAAATTCAATGCAGTATGGCAAACTGGAGGCATCCCATAAAACAGCTGGTGCATGGAACGCCCCCAGAAATGTAATTTCCTGATTGTATGATTGGCTCACCAGTTTTACCAATCTGCAAGGTACAAGTGAGATTTTAGGAATCCTCTGTAAGAACAATTTTGTTTTGGTGAGATATTCTTGGGGTCCATGCACACTGGGCTTAAAGCGGTTGTAAAACCTTGATGTTTTTCACCTTAATGCATTCTATGCATTAAGGTGAAAAACCACCTGTAGTACAGCAGCCCCCCAGAGCCTCCCTTTTACTTACCAGAACCCGATCATTCCAGCGTTGGGGATGAGCACAGCAGCTCCAGCCCCTGGCTCAGGTCCTCATTGGATAGATTGATAGCAGCAGGAGCCATTGGCTGCCGCTGCTGTCAATCAAATCCAGCGCGGGGGGGGGGCCCGAGTCCTGCTGTCTGTGTCAATGGACGCAGCAACAGGACACGGGAGTGCATCCGCTCGAGTACCCCCAGGGACAGAACTTCCCTGAGGGGGCACTCGAGAAGAGAAGAAGCCAGGAGCGCCGCTAGTGGACCCCAGAAGAGAAGGATCAGGGCCACTCTGTGCAAAACCGCTGCACAGAGGAGGCAAGTATAACATGTTTGTTATTTAAAAATAACAAAAAAAACCCCCTTTACCACCACTTTAAAAATGTCTGCTTCTACAGGAGTTTTGTGTTTTGCCTGTGGAAGCTGCTCAGTATTACCCTATGTGGCCATGCACATTAGGACGTTTTAGAGGCAAAAAAAAACCTTCTGGTTTGTGTGATTGAGACGGGTTTTCTGTCAAAAAAAAAATCGCTAAACATGTACAGAAAAAGGCTCTATGTGAGAATTTTTTTTTTTTTGGTCAAAAGAACTGGTGTTTTATTAAACCCCCCTGTGCATGGACCTTAAAAGGGTAATTGCTTCTAAGCGAATGCAGCCCCTGCCTCTCCTCATTAGAGCACTGCAAGTGCATCAGCTGATTGATAATGAAAAAAGTAGCCCCCATTCAGAATCCATATCCAAAAGATACAGGGAATCTCCCCGCTGAGCAGGCGGGTGACCGGTCCGTGTCCGCTCCACAATGCAGGGTGGACCCCCACAATGCCCCGATGTTCTCTATGGGGCTGTCAGATGGAAACGGTCCGGCTGTCGTTTCCATCCGACTGTCATCCAATCCTCTATTTTTGGCAGACAAAATCGGAACGGATGCCATTATTAATTTTTTTTTTTTTTTTTTTTTAATTTTACCTCAACAAAAATGGATTTAGTCTTTTAAAACCCATTAATGATTGTAAACTTATAAAAAAAGAAGTCTTCTATCCAATATACATGGTGCATGCGTGTATTACATATTCCTCCAACGCAGAAGTTTTACACAGTTTGCACCAAAGCCTCAACATAAATCTGGTGTGAGGGTTTGTACGGTTTGGGATCACCTTTCTTGGTATCAAGGCACAAGGCAGTAGGTATGGTTAAAAACCGACAGGGTAGCGAGCAACAGAGCCTCTGCATCTCTGTATACATGTAAATCGTGGCTGTGCTGGTAAGTCAGTACAGCGGATGTCTATCCAGTCACTATATAAGGGCTGCCTGTGCTGGTAAACAAAAAAAAAAAAAGTCAGGCTGGATTCACACCATTGCGGTGTGAATTCCAGCTCAGTCGCCCGTGAGAATGACAGGAGCTGCTGTTCAGCAGCTCCTGTCCATTCTCGCAGTGCATCAGCTGTCTGGGGGGGGGGGGGGTGCTGTTTGGAGGGGGAATTCTCGTGGTTTGTAAACGTGGAAACTTTTGTGCAAACCAATCCATAAATGCAGATTTGCGTTTTTTTTTTTTTTTTACCACAAATATGTAGAAGTGGATAAATTGGTATACTGCGCAAATGTCGATGGATGTCTAAAAATCTGCAACCAAAAAGCACACAATACAGGTCAAAGCATAGAAGGAGTAAGATTGCGCTGATAACCAGATAAATTCTTAGTACAGTCCATACACTCAAATCCCCATAGGAAACTGACTGCAGGGCACATCGGCAGCGACCGATAGTAGTGGCTGAAAGAACACCCAGTGTGTCAATTCAAACGAAATGTGATTATCCACCACCTGATAAATAACCTGCTTACCAACAGCAAGCACATAAAGCGCCTGTGGCTGTAACCCAGCCAAGGTCCTTGTAAGGGTCACTGGGTGGCTCTAATCCACGCTCCCAATCTCCGCCAGAAAGGTCAGACTCACCCAGATGGAGCTTCCAGGGTTAGCAGTGGCATCCACATGTGGAGTATAAAGCTCACCATAGAGTAGTACAGTCATATACTGGTTCATTATAGTAAAAGTGAATGCACTTACAAGATTTCTCTTTAAAATCTCGCATAAGGGAAAGCCGGCCGGCCTTGAGAACAATCCTGTCTCTCGGGTTAGTAAAACAAAGCGTATCCTCCCGACGTACATTTCGTCATTAGAAGACATCGAGGGGATCCTTATTGCCGGCCGGCTTTTCCTTATGCGAGATTTTAAAGAGAAATTTTGTAAGTGCATTCACTTTTATTATAATAAACCAATATATGACTACTACTCTATGGTGAGCTTTTATACTCCACATGTGGATGCCGCTATTAACCCTGGGAGCTCCATCTGGGTGTGTCTGACCTTTCTGGCGGAGATTGGGCGCGTGGATTAGAGCCATCCGGTGACCTTGGCTAGGTTAGAGCCACAGGCGCTTTATGTGCTTGCTGTTGGCAAGCATGTTATTTATCAGGTTGTGTACAATCACCAGAGATAGGCTCGGGTTTGTTCGGAACTGAACGTGCCCGAGCCCGCCAGGAAGTGAACCCTGCACTGCGCTAATCGCAGGCAGTGAGACATTTCCCCGATGCGTGGCTGCAGCGATCGGGGAATGTCTCGCTGCCTGTGATTAGCGCAGTGCAGAGTTCACTTCCTGGCAGACTCGTGCAAGTTCGGTTACAAACAAGCCTGAGCCCATCCTTCATAATCGCATTTCATTTGGATTGACACACTGGGTGTTCTTTCAGCCACTACTATGAGTCGCTGCCTCTGTGCCCTGCAGTCGGTTTCCTATGGGGATTTGAGTGTATGGACTGTTCCAAGAATTTTAGAATTTATCTAGTTATCAGCACAACCTTATTCCTTCTAAATTATGTAGAAGTATATATATCGGCCAAAGCTGATGAATACATTTTGGTTTTTTTTGTATTTTGTTTTTTTGGGATATGTATTATAGAAAAAAGTTAAAAAATATTGTTTTTTTTTTTTTTGTTTTTTTCCAAGATTGTCTCTTTTGTTTATAGCGGTGATCAGAAGTGACATAGAGGTGATCAAATACCACCAAAAGAAAGCTCTATTTGTGGGAAAAAAGGACGTCAATTTAGTTTTGGGTACAACGTCGCAAGCCCACGCTAAACCTCTTGTTTTAACGCAAATAGTTAGACAGGATAGTTCAGTTTGTTGCAGACTTGCTGGTAAATTTGTTTTTTTGAAATGCGTCGCCATTCCATTTGCTTCTTGCTGTAAAGGCCAGTTATAGTTTGGGCGGTTGTCATTTGTACTCCCCTGCTCCTCCCCTCCCCCTCCCTTCTCAAAGCTAACAGACTGACTGGAGACTGCACTGTCCACTGTTTATCTCTTTCCTGTAAAGACTAGGAGTTCAGGGAAGCAGCACTGAAAAAGCAGGAGCCAGCAGCAATGCATGTTTTAAACTGATTTTTACAGAATTTTTACATATAATTATTAAGATATGTTTATTTTATTGTGTGCAAGTTATTGATATAGTAGATGTGTGGGGCTTATCCCAAAAGATAAGAAACTTGGGACCCAGGTATCCATTAAAACCTAATCAGAGAGGTGCTATTTGATCTTTCAGCATTGGGCAGGTTCCGCGGCTCACAATATAAATGAAAATACATGTTCTAACATCTTGCTATGACCAGAGTTCTTCATTTTTAGAATGCAGAAGCTGTAGAAACACTGTACATGGTGGCATAGTATTATCAGTGCCCTCCGATGACAAATCCAGGAATCTAGCCAAAAAAAAAATCTGCTGGTTGAGAAAATCCTTTAGAGGAAGAAAATAAGAAAATCTTAAATTTATTCTGTTAAGGATTTGACATATGTCAAGTATATGTTAAATGTTTACAGTCCTCTGATGTAACCCCTTTAGGGCTTTGGTAAACATAAATATACTATAGGAAACATTTAATTCATGATGATGGCTTTCCTTCCAGATCTCTCTAAACCGACTCATGCATTTCTCTTTCACATTAAATAAGATTTTATTCCTGTGACATGTTCTCTGCCATTTTTAAACTTTTCATGCTTCATTAGTCTCTTATTATGGCCTCATGCTTGTTTAAGCACTTCAATACCGGACACTTTCACCCCCTTCCTGCCCAGGCCAATTTTCAGCTTTTAGTGCTTTCACGATTGCACAGTCATGCAACACTGTACCCAAATTAATTTTTCTATTTTGTTTTTCACACAGAGATCATTCTTTTGGTGGTATTTAATCTCCACTGGGTTTTTTTCTTTTTCTTTTTTTCTTCATTTTTGTTATAAACTTCAAATCTTTCTTCATGAATTTAGGTCAAAATATATATTCTGCTACATTTCCCATTTGAGGCAGAAGTATTATACCAGTTAACCAAATTCACTTCGGATAAGCCAGACGTTCCCATGCTGGTAATAGGGGATTTTAATATGGCCCCGGATAACAATCTAGACCGGTGCCCCCCTGGGTCAGGGATGGGAAGAAGGGGGGAGGTATTCATAAAAATAATCAGAGAATTGGGCTTAATGGACATATGGAGGGCAAGGAACTCAGGGGTTCAGCAGTACTCCTGCTTTTCCAGAACGCATAATACTTTGTCTAGTATCGATTTACTACTGGGTAGGGGGGTTATGGTGCCCTGGGTGAGAAACATAGGTTACCAGCCAAGGGGCCTCTCAGACCATTCCCGATTTGCTAGTGACGATTGGCCAGGGGGAGAAATATGCGAGAGGAAGAATGTAAAATTAACCCATATTGGCTCGAGATCATAGGGGAACAAAATAACATGGTACCAGAGATGCAAGAATTCTTGAGCATTAATAGAGGTACAGGCTCGGAGGGGATGGTTTGGGGCTCTCTTAAAGCTTAGGGGATTATTAATACAACAGGTAGCAAAGAAAATAAAACCGTTTAGAGATTGGGAGACACGCAGTATGACTAGAGTGGCAGAAGATGAAAAACAATACCTTGATAATCCAACTACAGATACTCTCCTTAAATGGATAACAGGAATATAGGAAAAGTACTTTTGACAAAGGCAGAGAACAGGCGCCTCTTCCTTAGGCAAAATTATTTTGCAGAGGGAAAAAGGGTAGGAGCCTTGTTGGCACAAGTAGTTAGGGCCAATACCCCACAAATAACCATCCTTGCAATAGAAACTCAGAACGGTAAAATCACGGGACACCCCCCAGAGATCATTGATACTGCGAGGAACTATATAGGTCCTATGGCAATAGGGGGGGAGGGGGAGACGCAAGAATTTTTTGGCACCACGTCGCTCCCAGCCTTAACAGATGGGGATATGCGGAACCTAGACGCCCCTATAGTGCTGGAGGAGATAAGGCAAGTAGTGTTAGCCCTAAATAACCAAAAATCGCCAGGTCCAGACGGTCTCCCTGCAGAAATATATAAAAGATATGGGGAGGTACTGCTCACAGAGTTGCTTAAAACATTTAATGATGCACTGGAGGGGGGGACTAACCCCATCCATGAGAGAATCGACCATTATTGTCTTACCGAAGAAGGGCAAGGACCCGCACAGCCCTGCCTCCTATCGCCCAATAGCACTGCTTTGTACAGACATAAAAATCTTAGCAAAAATTTTGGCAACCAGGCTCAAAAAAGAATCCAAAGGATTATATACCCGGACCAGACAGGGTTTATCCTTAACCGGTCAACGAGCGCAAATATAAGAAGAGTTTTCCTAAACCTACAAGTCCCAGCGGTGAATGAGGGCACTAAGGCGATTCTATCTTTTGGACGCGCCCAAGGCTTTTGGCAGCTTAGAGTAGCGCTATCCGTGGAGGGCTTTGGCCGCGTTCCAATTTGGCCCTAATTTTGTGAGGTGGGTCAAACTCCTATATAACAAACTTAGGGCGAAAGTAAAAATCGATAACCGTTGCTCAGAAACATTTTCTTTGATGCGCAAAACAAGACAGAGGTGTCCTTTTGTCACCCCTGCTATTCGCGCTAGCAATTGGAACCATTAGCAGTGGCTATAAGAGGGTCAACTAAGATCCAAGGCTTCCAGAGATCAGCAGGGGAGGAGAAGTTGGCTCTATATGCCGACAATGTGCTATCATTTCTGGGAGATACCCGACCATCCTTGTCAGCAGTAATGGATATTATGGACAAATATCATCTGGTTTGAAAATGAATTGGGAGCAATCAGTACTACTGCCGGTAGACCCCTTAGAAACAGAATTACCATCAGAAGCAGCGGACCTGAAAGTAGTTGATAAACTCCAATATCTAGGAGTCCATATCACCACAAAATTAAAAGATTATATTGCTAACAATATCCTTGCACTGCTAGATAAATTTAAAGGAAAGGGAAAGGTGTGGAGGCAGCTACCTCTTTCACTAGTAGGAAGATGTAATCTACTAAAAATTATCTGGATGCCACAACTGATGTATGTACTGCACTACTCCCCAGTGGGGATAAGCAAACATTGGTTTCAAACGTTAGATACTATATTTAGAGGATTTATTTGGAGGAATGGACAACCAAGGATACGGCTACGTACATTGCAGCTTCCCAGGGATGGGTTGGGGGCCTGGTGGTTTCGCACCCATGGTGTTCCTTCTTGGCAGCACAATTGCAACACCTACGAGAATGGGACACCATGGGGAAAATCATGAGAACAGGCTCAAGGCATAACACGCTGATAGAGGCCCTGGAGGCGGACTCTCCAATATAAACTCCCAACCAACCAACTGGTTAGGAAAATATGGACAGTAGCTAAAGATATATTGGAATATCGAGGGTTCACAGAATATTCACCACTCTGGGATAACAAACCCCTACAGGAACTATCTAAACTAAAGAAAGGCAGGGAGTGGGAGCATTGCGGGCTGGTTAACCTTGCTCAGCTATGCAGTAGTAATGTACTTAAATCCTTTCAAGAACTCGGGGAGGAATATGACATACCGCATCAATCCTTCCTTAAGTACCTAAAGACCTTAACCTTAAGTTAGAGATGCTTTGAACTCACAGTTTAGGGAATGGGTGGTAGAATGGAGTGAGGCCACTATCCTATAGAAAGTGACCCACTCTGAGACATCTAAGGGGTTAATTTAATTTCTCTACAGCAGTATATGCAAAAAAGTAATTGGGGGTCGACATGAGCTCCCATGTAAAAGGGGATGGGAGGAGGATCTGGGTACAATACCAGAGGAGCACTGGAGACAAATCTTGGAAACAGGACCACAGTGTACGGTAGCACCGCCACAAATGGTGGCACGCTTAATGATGCTGCATTGGGCTTATAGAACCCCCCCAAAAAACTATTCAGATATGGAAGGAGACAGGAGGCTAAATGTCCACGTTGTGGAGACATAAAAGGAGATCTGATACACATGATATGGAGGTGCTCTAAACTTGAAAGGTACCGGAGGAAAATTATTAACAAGATAAATAATGTGCTTGAAATAGAGCTTGAGGTGGACGCAAAGCTATGCATACTGGCTTCCTTGGCGAGGGATAGGCATACGAGGAGTAGAAAGACATCAATAATTGGATGCCTGTTCCTGGTGAGAAAATTGATTGCTAGGAAGTGGCTGGCAAAGGCCCCTCCAACCAGCGCAGAATGGGAGAATGAGGTAAAAAACATAATAAGGAATGAAAAATTTGTATATAAGAAAACCGGTAAAATGGATGAGTTTGCAAAAACTTTGGGTAGTTGGGTCAGCAAAGAAAGAGCAGTAAAATGAAACATTTTTTAGCAAGAAGTTTAAAATACGTAACCTACATCGGTGTAAAGATAATATGGTATGGTGGCTTAAAATTTGTATTGAATTGTATAAAGGGTATATGTTAAATGGGGGGGGGTAAGAGAACTGAAAAAGTTTAATTTAACCTGTTTATCTGTATTCTTTTTATGGTACATATAAATAAAGATAAGAATTAAAAAAAAAAAAAAAAAGATTTTATTCCTGTGACATGTTCTCTGCCATTTTTAAACTTTTCATGCTTCATTAGTCTTTTATTATGGCTGCATGCTTGTTTAACCACTTCAATACCGGACACTTTCACCCCCTTCCTGCCCAGGCCAATTTTCAGCTTTCAGTGCTGTCACACTTTGAATGACGATCACGTGGTCATGCAACACTCTACCCAAATTAATTTTTCTATCATGTTTTTCACACAAATAGAGCTTTCTTTTGGTGGTATTTAATCATTACTGGGATTTTTATTTTTTCTAAATAAACAGCAGACCGAAAATTTTTAAAAAAATGCGTTTTTCTTCATTTTTATATAAACTTTTTCAAATAATCTTTCTTCATGAATTTAGGACAGAATATATTCTGCTACATTTGTATGTGTGTAAAATATATATATATTCTGAAAATCGATTGAACCAAATGTACTGCCACCCGATCTAACTTCTTAAGGCCCAAAAACACCTGGACGGTATGAATATCCCCAAATGACCCCTTTTTGGAAAGTAGACAGTTCAAGGTATTTGGTAAGAGAGGTATGGCGAGTTTTTGAAGTTGTCATTTTTTTTGTTGTGTGTGTGTTTGTGTGTGTTTGTGTTTTTTTTTTTTTTTTTTTTTTTTCTTGTGGTGACATACCGCATACGGTCATCAGTGCAGTACAGCATTATCAAATAACTGGTGTGGTGGTCATCAGGGACACTGACTGGGGACTGTATGTAAAATAAAAATACAGACAGTAACAGGCTCTCTGCTTTGCCCCTTCATTGCTCATAGAGCTGTGGCAAGGGCAGCTGGCTCAGGATCTCAGCAGCATGGTGAGAAGCTGAGTCAGCTTCTGCTCAGGTATGTGGGTTCATATTAATATTGGTGTGTAATAATCCTTCCAGAGTCTCAACTGGCTGAGTGACGTCAGCCGATAGCAGACTTTAGCCCGCCGTCTGCTGAATACAGGTCATAGAAATGCAAAGCGAAGTGCACTCCTGTGACCTACAAAAGAAGTGGGGCCAAAGAGGTTTGGCCCTACGTTTTACTTTTGATTGAAAGGCTCTTGCTTCTATCTAAATATTAAAGTAGAATTAAAGTTTTGGATAGAGCAAGGAATGGTTATAACCCGTCAGATTTTTTTTTTTTTTTTTTGCCATCTGTGTTCCATTGCGGAGCTTTACCTTCACTTCCTGTACTATACCTAAACAGGTAGTCAGAAGAAATCAATGCAAATATAAGGGAATTTCTTGAGGACTCCCAGGTCACCTATTGGAAGATTTCCCCTCTATTACTTTTCTGGGGAAAACCCAAAATTTGGGGTTTTCTTTACTTTCAATAATGACAAACAGGACAAATAGGGAGGGTGAATCTCCTTAACGGGGGCACAGACAGCAATAAAAACTGACAAGTGTTCTAATCCCTCTCCACTCTATCCAAAACCAAAAAAAGTTTTGCATTTAGTTATATTGAAAATACTTTGAGTTCAGTTTAATCACTTTCCGACCGCCCTATAGCAGATTTACTGCTACAGGGTGGCCGTTCTGTGCAGAATCATGTGAAAATATACGTGATTCTGCACTTCTGATTATGGGGCGCACCGCTTCTGCTGTAATTAGTCACAGCAGATGCCGATCAGCAGGTGTCGGCCAGCGGATGTTCGTCGGCAGCTGCTGATCGACGAGGAGACCAGCTGGACAGAGCTCTTGCTATGTAAACATTGCAGAGCTCTGTCCTATCAGTGGGGATGTGGGAGATTTCGTTTACCTGCAAAGCGGGGAATGAAATCCAGCAAATCCCTTAGAAAAAGCACCTTAAAGTAACACGAAAACACTGGCTCGGCACACGTTTAACTCTTTGATCACTGTAGATGTTTAACCCCCACCCAGCCAGTGCTATTAGGGTACAGCATTGCATGACCACACAATTGTCAGTTAAATTAACACAGTGCCGTATAGCAAAAAATGACCTGGTCATGAAGGGGAGAAAATCTTCCGGAGGTCAAGTGGTTAAAATCAAAGATGCCAATGCAATGGATGTACAGGGCATGCATTCCCTTGCTCTCGGTAGAAACAGCTGTTTTCTGTTGTTGGCCAAGAGGCATGAGATTGCAGTCTATGAACAGCAAGACAAAATAATTTTATGCAGACCGATACATTTCAAATAGTATATTTTTCTTTCTCCTACTATTTGACAAATACGGGGCATGGACAATATCAACCATCGGAAAAAATTGAATGTTCTTTCTTCATAGCTTTGCCTAGGAGGGGGAAGTATGAGCACATTGAGTATATAAAGGACCAATATAGTAAATACAGTGGAGAATAGTTTAATGCTTGTCTACAAAAGGGTTTTTTAGTGCAAGGGTGAAACTGTGGAGAAATGATCCGCAGGAACAAGAAAAATTGGATGTGTACAAAAATATATAAAGGTTTATTTTGTTTGTTGTCTGCTTGAACTCCATTGACATGATTTCTTGTGCGTGCTCAAACTCCATGGACATGTCTTGTGTGCTTGAACTCCATGGACATGTCTTGTGTGCTTGAACTCCATGGACATGTCTTGTGTGCTTGAACTCCATGGACATGTCTTGTGTGCTTGGACGCCACCGACATGTCTTTTTTGTGTGCTTGAACTCCACGGACATGTCTTTTTTGTGTGCTTGAACTCCACGGACATGTCGTCTGTTTTGTGTGCTTGAACTCCACGGACATGTCTTCTTCTATGGCTTTTTCCAACAATGCTATTATTTTTGTTTTGTTTTTTTGTGGGGTTTTTTTCCTTCTTAAAAACAGGATTTTAGCATTAAGACTAGGTTCCTTTTCCATCGGCATGTATTTTAATTTATTTTTCGAAGTGCTTTAATGCACATAGGTTGATATGCATTTTCAATGCGTTTTCACATGTCCCATAGTTACATAGTTGGGAAGGTTGAAAAAAACACAAGTCCATCAAGGCCAACCTATGTGTGTGCTTTTTTATCAGTATTACAGTGTATATCCCACAATGCTGTGGTTCCTTAGGTGCCCATCTAATAGTTTTTTTAAAATTATCTATTCTCCCAGCTGAAACCACTGCTTGTAGAAGAGAATTCCACATCCTTACTGCTCTTATTATAAAGAACCCTCTACGCATTTTGGGGTTAAACTGATTTTCTTCTAATTTTAGTAAATGGTGGCGTGTCTTTTCTTTTTGTGCTCCCTTGCGTGGAAAAGATTTGTCCCTATTATGGTGTCACCATTACTGTATTTGTATATTTGAAATCATATCCCCTCTCAAGTGTCTCTTCTCCAAAGAATAAGTTCAGTGCTCGTAATCTTTCCTCATAACTAAGGTCCTCCGGTCCCTTAATTAACTTTGTTGCCCTTCTCTGAACCCTTTCCAGTTCCAGCACATCATTCCTGAGGAGTGAAGCCCAGAACTGGACAGCATACTCCAGGTGTGGCCTCACCAGAGTCTTGTAGAGTGGGAGAATTATTGATTCATCTATGAAGTTAATCCCCTTCTTGATACATGCCAATATTTTGTTTGCTATGCTTGCTGCAGCTTGGCATTGCATGCCATTGCGGAGCCTATCATCTACTAGGACCACCAGGTCCTTTTTTGGCACCCAAATGCATTATTTTACATTTTTACACTTTAAAACTCATTTGCCTTGTAATTGCCCACCCCATTAATTTGTTCAGAGCTTCTTGCAAGGATTCCACATCCTGCAGAGAAATTATTGCCCTGCTTAGCTTGGTATCATCTGCAAATATTGGGATTGAGCTGTTTATCCCATCCTCCAGATCGTTTATGAATAAATTAAATAGGATTGGTCCCAGGACAGAACCTTGGGGACCCCCACTTTCCACACCGGACCGTTCTGAGTACTTCCCATTCATCCCCACCCTCTGGACTCGCCCCTGTAGCCAGTTTACAATTCATGTAATCACCCTATGATCCATGCCGACAGACCTTTATTTGTACTGTAAGCGTTTATGGCAGGGCTTGACAAATTTGCCTTGAATCTAGGAGCCGGCTGAAAAAGTTAGGAGCCAGTTTTTTATAGCGTAGTGTGGGGTTGTCAGCGCCAGGGGTAAGACAAGTAATTTGCGCCCCCCTAACCCTAACTTACTCACAGCAGAGCAGCCAGTCAATAACTCCACCATTACATCAGGGTTATAGGCTGGCCAGAAAGAGTGACACTAAAAAATCTGTTATGGGGAAACTCCTTATTATGCCGAATGCATCGTGACTGCGGCATGTAAAACACCCTCATCTGCTGCCTAATGGAGCTTAAAGGTGGCAAAAACACGTCTCTACTGCACATTATTACCACCCAACTTGCACATCTAAACAAAGCCTTAGTGACATTGTAAATAAAATACAAAAAAAAGGTGAAAAGTATTCCAGCGCTGCTGATCTTCTGCTGCCTCTTTGCAGCCACTTCCTG
>BLSH010039815.1:36457-50375 GCA_018402905.1 Glandirana rugosa
ATGACTGACCATACCATGGTCGACTAACCTCTTTTCGGTTACGTCGTGGTTATATATTTTTCCTGGTTCTATATAGTGACCCTTGATGTCCAGTCAATCGGATTGTAGTTATTATACGTTCAAGAACCTTCCTTACTGTTCCCTAATATATTTGTTCTAAAAAAATATTACTTTTGCCATAGTAATCGCCATCAGTCGTGCCAAAGTACTTCTTCGCAAGAACGGTTTGGTTAGATGATTGGAAGATACCCCTCCACTCGACGGTAGATTTATTTCCTTCCGGTCATCTTCACCACATAGATCTAAAACGTTTCCGTAAGCTATGTCAAGGGGTATTTGGTCCGGAGCTGTTTGGGGTCCGCGGTCCAGCGGTACCGCTGGTCTTTAGCGCAGGACCGCTCTGACACGCTGTTTTAACATAGGGAGAGAAGGAACGGCTGACACTCGCCAGGACGCGATTTCTGGTCGCCATGGCGACCTGGCGCCTGGGGTTTGTCGAGGCCTGGTTTATGGGGAACTGTATCGAATGCCTTTGCAAAATCTAGATACACCACTTCTACTGGCCTTCCTTTATTTAGATGGCAGCTCACCTCCCCATAGAAGGTTAGTAGATTGGTTTGGCAAGAACGCTTCTTCATGAAACCGTGCTGACTACCGCTAATGATACCGTTTTCATTATAAAAAAATCTTGTTTATATAATCCCTTGTCATTCCTTCCAAGAACTTGCATATTATTGATGTTAGGCTAACTGACCTGTAGTTCCCAGTGATATATCTTGGTCCTTTTTATATATTGGTGCTGCATTGGCTTTTCTCCAATCAGCTGGTACCATACCAGTCAGTAGACTGTCTGAAAAAAAAATAGGAACAATGGTCTGGCAATTACTTGAGGACCAACCTTGTAGTTTTGGATACTGGATCCCCATTTCCCTCGTGAATACTGAGGAGAAGAATACATTTAAAACCTTTGCCATCTCTCCAGCCTTTGGAACCAGATTCCCTTCATCATTCTTTATGGGGGCTTATATGATCTGACCTCCCTCTTACTATTTATATACTTAAAGAATTTCTTGGGATTCTTTTTACTCTCCTCTGCTATGTGTCTTTCATGTTCTATCTTAGCCGCCCTGATTACACCCTTACATTTCTTATTGCATACCTTGTAAAGATGGAATGCTGACAGTGACCCATCAGCCTTGTATTCTTTGAAGGCCTTCTCCTTTGCTTTTACATGTGCTTTTACGTCAGAGTAAAGCCACCCTGGCCTTTTGTTGGCTCATTTAAATTTATTTCCCATTGGGATGCACTGGCTAATACCTTTTTGTTTGATATGTTCTTAAAGCACTCCTATTTTTTCCTCCGTGTTCATTGTTCCTTGAATTTCATCCCAACTAACATCTTCCAGCAAGAAACGTAGTTTATGGAATTTGGCTCTCTTAAAATTCAGTGTCTTTGTATTTCCGCTATGTTTCCTATTTATGTGATTTAATCTGAAACAAATTGACCTGTGATCGCTGTTTCCTAGATTGCTCCTTATTTCCACATCTGTGATCAGGTCTGTGTTGTTAGTAATCAGAAGGTCTAGTAATGCTTTTGTTTCTTATAGGTGCATTTTGCTATCTGACCCATGAAATTGTCCTGCAAGACATTTAGGAAATGGTGAGCCTTAGCTGAGTGCGCAGTACCTTCTGCCCAGTCTATGTCTGGATAATTAAAATCCCCCATTATAATGACACTTCCCATCCTTGCCCCTATTCCAGACTGTGACAGGAGGTCCGCCTTCCCCTCTTCCCTCTGGTTAGGGGATCTATAGCATATTCCTAGTATTACTTTACCCTTGGTATCCTCCCTTTGTAGCTCTACCCATAAGGATTCCACCTACTCCCTTGATCCATTAGTGAGGTCATCCCTCACATTTACTTGCACATCATTTTTTTTATATACAAGCATACCTCTCCCCCTCTTTTGCCCTCCCTATCCCTACGATATAGGGAATACCCCTGAATGGTTGCCAGCCAATTATGAGAGCTGTTGAACCAAATCTCTGAATTTCACACAAAATCTAAATCTTCTTCATACAGTAGCAGCTCTAGTTCTCCCATATTGTCCTGGCATTAGTGAACAAGCCACATAGTTTTGTCTGGACTCCTGCTTTCTCCTTGTTGGGTATTGGTTGCATATAGGACTTGTTACTATACTTACCTTGGGTTTAGGTGCTTTAGTCAGCCTGCCACTGCTGCCCCCAATACTACCCTCTGAAATATGTTACACTCTGGCTATTTCTAAACTGGACCCCCCCACCGCCCCCCACCCCCGTTGCCTAGTTTAAAAGCCCCTCTAACTTGTTGGCCATTTTCATTCCCAGCCGATCTGCACCCTCCCCATTTAGGTGCAGTCCATCCCTGCTAAAGAGCTGGTAACCATTTGAGAAGTTGGCCCAGTTCTCCATGAACCCAAACAAACAAGTATATGGCGCAACACCCTGAAAAAAACATATAAATCCCATCAAGTCTTTTTAAAATAGTCCATATGTGGCTGGTATAAGAACCAGCATTAGTAAAAAGTCCCAGCACAAAGGTCAGCCTTCTTAGAACCAGAAGCAAAGTCCTTGTAACACTGGAAAAAAAGAAGAAAAGAGGCGCCTCTAAGTGCAGACTTTAAAAACAGTTTATTAAAACCAACAATTGGCAACTCACATGAGACAGAAGATAAAAGGCACATGAGCAGGTCCTCAAAGGGTTAACATCAGTGAGACGTCCATAGGCAAGGATTCATAGCACCAATATGAACTGTAGCAAGCGTCCCTGTGAGTTGGTAACCGGCCGAAGACAGGGGAATCTTAAATGAGGTTTGGTTCCGTGGAAGCTAGAGTCCCAGGTATCAGCTTGATAAAGGAGCGCGGCCACCACACCAATCGCAGCACGCCGGCTCGGATAATGCGTCGCTGTCCAGTGACATCATCATCCTGGGACTCTAGCTTCCACGGAACCAAGCCTCATTTAAGATTCCCCTGTCTTCGGCCGGTTACCAACTCACAGGGACGCTGGCTACAGTTCATGATGGTGCTGTGAATCCTGGCCTATGGACGTCTCACTGATGTTACCCCTTTGAGGACCTGCTCATGTGCCTTTTTATCTTCTGTCTCATGTGAGTTGCCAATTGGTTTTAATAAACGGTTTTTAAAGTCTGCACTTAGAGGCGCCTCTTCTTCTTTTTTTCCATGAACCCAAACCCCTCCTTTCTACACCAGCTCCTCAGCCACTTGTTAAGTTCCCTAATCTCCCACTGCCTCTCTGGTGTGGCTCGAGGTACCGGTAGTATTTCTGAGAATACTACCTTGGAGTCCTAATCCTCAATTTGGCTTCTAAGTCCCTAAAATCTTTTTTTAGGACCTTTCATCTTCCTCCTGACTTTTGTCATTGGTGCCAACATGCACCATGACAGCTGGGTCTTCCCCAGCTCCTCCCAGTAATCTGTCCACCAGATCTGTATCGAACCCAAGCGCCCGGTAAACAACATACAGTTTGGTGCTTCAGGTCTTTGTAACAGATTGCCCTCTCTGTGTTTCTAAGAATTGAGTCCCCTACCACAAGAATCTCTTTCCTTTCCCTTGGCTTCAATCCTGCCCCCCCCCCACCCCCTTCCCGGGCATTGTACCCAGAAATCTAATGGGGACTAGGAATTATACTCTGTCCCAGTAACTGGAAAAATACATGTAAACTGTATTATGCATGTATGATCATTAAATGCTATGGGCATTATAACTCTAGTAAGTGGACAAAAAAATGGACATGAGCTATCTTCAAAAACGTGCTGCAGTGGACAGATGCAAAAAGGTGAACCTCTATAGCGTTGTCTTTTTTGATGACTTGCTTTAGCATAATCTAATGCCTGCGTTAGAAATAAAATGTGTAAGCTGGGCTGAAGTGAGGTCATGCAGGGACGAGAAGAGATGTAGGTTTCCTGATAAAGATCTATACAAATACTTTGGAATCAGAGTAATTAACTGTATTCATTAATACATCATTCAATGCATTTTTTAAATTGAAATAGTATACCTAATGTTTTACTTAGTATCAGCCTTTTAATATATCCTGTACTGCAACCTGTGGAGTTCAGACTAGGAGAGGGAAAAGCAGCACAAGGAGTCAGTCTGGTATGCCGTGGTACAAGGCAGTGGTGTATTTTGTTTTTTTGCTGCCCTAGGCAAGACTAAAATCGGGCGCCCCCATCTAAATTTGTTCCACCCCTTTCAATTGGGGGGTGACTATAATGGCTGTTCAGGGATTCTGGTGGCTTTGTGGGGTCTTGGGTTGCTATGCGGGGTCTCTGGTAGCTGTGAGGGGTCTCTGGTGACTGTGAGGTGTCTTTGGTGGCTATGTGGGGTCTCTGGTGACAATGCAGGGTCTCTGGTGGCTGTGAGGGGTCCCTGGTAGCTGCATGGGTTCTCTGGTGGTGGCTATGTGGTCCATGCATAAATTAACCCTGGGCCATCAGATCTAAGGGGTTACGTTCCTAGATCTCAGGAGTTCATGCTTGGACTTGTAGTCCTTCACTAGTTGGGGGGGATGTCATGTCCTCAGCTCTGAGGGGTTCAAACTGGGACATATCCCCCAAAAGTGAAGGACTACAAGTTCCAGCATGAATCCCTGAGATCTAGGAATGTAACCCCTTAGATCTCATGGGTTAATGTCTGGGACCTGTAGTCCTTCACTGGTTATGGGGGGTTTCAAATCCACAGCTCTGAGGGTCTCATGCTAGGACCTGTAGTCCTTCACTTTTGGGGGGCGGGGATCACAGCCCCCAAAAGGGAAATACTACAAGTCCCAGAATGAACCCCTCCTCTTTGCATGGGTCTCAGGCTCTGCAGACTGCACATGATGACACGCACTGTATAAAACTGGCCTGCGCCTGGCCTCACCTTACAGGCTTCACACAGTTCCCTCCTTCTCCTCACAGTATGCCGTGGTGGAGGTGCGGAGAAGATACAGGAGGTGGGTGGACCATAGAGAGCACTTGGCGCGAAGGAGAATGAAGTAAAATCCTCCTCCGCTTGGAATGCTGTGCCTGCCTCAGGCTCCCTCTGCAGGGCGGGGAGTCTCACCCATGACGTCAGAAGTTGCTAGGCGGCTCTAGCAGCCAGTGGCCAGTAAGTGCCTCAGTCAGCGGTGGGGGTGGAGACGGAACCAGCGCTATGGCGGCTCTCATTATGGTAAATATTTGCATCTGCGGAGGCCTGGTTTCACGGAATCACTAATTGGTGGCCCAGTCCGACCGCTAGTGTCCCATCTGTGGAGGACAGTAGCGCCGCCACCCCTGTAGAATGCTGCCCGAGGCAAATGCCTTGTTTGCCTCACAGCAGATACGCCCCTGTTGCAAGGAGCATGCTGACCGACAGAGAGCAGAGGTGAGCTCCGCATTGTGCTGCTTCTTTCACCATCCAATCACAGGGTTGGTTTGGGAGGAGACCTGTAAGACAGGCCATACATTCACCAATCAACCACAGGTGGAAGAAAATAAAATTGCTAGATTTCCCCCATCAATACATTCAGTGTTGATGGGAGAATCCCTGCCCCGGAGCTGTTGTATTCTGACAGCGGGAGGTTTCCCAGCCATCAAAATACAATGATCACTGCTGGCAGGTATAGCCACCGGCATTGATCAAATGAAGAAAAAAATGACAGGCTAGATCAATAGATCAACGTCAGTACAACTAGCCTGCCCATACATGGATTAAAATTTGTCCAGTTTCTGCTGAACTGGCTGAATTTTGATCAGTCTATGGCCGGTTTAAATGAACTTGTAGCAGAGATCAGATCTCCCCTGTCGGGCTGTGAAATGCGGCAGAGCTGTTTAAATCTCAGAACTGGATGGAAATAAAACGTGAATCCTTTAGCATATAAAAGAGCTGTCGTACGTGTATTTCATCTGTGTATTTGATTGTTTACCTGGAGTTCAGCTCTAAGCTATGGGAATGCGAAAAAGCTACTTGCGTTATTTTTAAATGAAATGTTATTGTTTAACAATAGATTCTTCAAGTAATAGATTCTGAAAAATCGTATTTCTTAAGACAAAGGAAAAAGTTTGAGTTTTTGCATTTTTGCAAAAACACCAAAAAAAGTAATACTACATTTCCAGCTTGAAATGTCCTAAAACTGTCTCTTCATATTTCAAGGATGACAGACTGACAGGAGAGGTTAGAGTCAGCCGCTGGTGACAGTCGCTGTTTGTGCATGTCCCTGGAAAATGAACTTGTATGGAACGTGTAACTATATGTTATGTAATGATCTGTCGATGATCCCTGCACAATGACTTATTGATTTACTGCTGTCTTTAGGCAGGTTTGTCTTGTGTAACCAAATCCAAGAACACAAATGGATAAGTTGCAGGTTGCTATTTCTTTGATGTGGTGGATGCAATTTGTTTTTTAACCTGAAAGGATAAAAAATGTTTGCTGCAAGTATAGAAAAATACCTGCCTATCCTGTCAGAAATCCAGTGCCCATGTAACTTCCTATGCACGGAACTGAAGTCTCAAATAGTCCATCCCAATTCCCCTCTGTAGATTACAGAATGTCCCCCTATAAAAATAAATAAACACCCAAATTTGAACATAAAATTTATTATTATTATTATTAATAATAATAAAAATGTTTGTGTGTTTAGTTATTTATAATTATATTATTTTTTAAGGGGTAAGGGTTAAAGTTAAGGGTTAACTATTTATTTATTGTTACTTAGTATTTATTGAATTTTTTATTTATTTGTGTATTTATTTTACATTTATTTATAATAATAATAATAATAAATAAAATAATAAATAACCCCAACTCCTAATCCTAACCTAAACTGAACTGGAACCTCTTACCCTAACAAATAAACATTATAATAAATTAATAATAATAAAAGAAGAAATATAAGCTAATAGAAAAGCTAAAAAAGCTGAAATACGTAGCAACAAGTGATGCAACAAATAATAGTTTTCTTTATTGGCTGATTAAAAAAAAAAGCCCAAAACCGCTGCATGCAAACATGCGCCAAAATCGTGCATAAAAACGCTCAAAGACTAAGGCTCAGGCGTGAATGCAGCCTTAAAGCGGAGTTCCACACTGTTTTGTGTTTATTAAAAGTCAGCAGCTACAAAAAGTGTAGTAACTTGCCTGTCTCCCGGTCCAGCGACGGCTGCTTCCGAAGCCTCACTCGTCTCCCTGCTCCTCCCGACGGCCCCGCCATTCCTAGTGTGGGCACCCGGCTCGGCTTCACGGCCGGGCATCCACTGTGCATGCGCGAGTCGTGCTGCGCATCCCTAGTGGCCAGGCAATCTTCTGGGACCTGTGATGTGTCCCAGAAGATTGCCAGGAGGGAGGGGCCGCCTAGGAGGAGAGGAGTCGCCGCCTAGGCGGCCCAGAGGCAGAAAGGTGGAAGAGGGACAGGAAGTCCCTCTGAGACCTTGGGGACACACTCCCCTCCCCCCCCCCCCAAAAAAAAAAAATTACATGCCAAATGTGGCATGTAAGGGGGTGAGGAGTGCTTTAAGCGGAAGTTCCGTTTTTGGGGGGAACTCCCCTTTAAGCATTTGGACAGAACTGCAGTCTTTGTGCTGTGCAAGTGTCCTGCCTTAACAGTAATATATATGTAATTCTTCTTGTAGTCAACTTTGGTAGAAAAGCAGGGACCCTAATGTGAATGGCTAGGATTCTAAATCTAGTCAGCCTGCAGAATTTTGGGCTCACAATGTGGTGTTCCCAGAATAGTAGATTAGAGAGAAACTGAGTTGTGCAGAGTGGCGTGAGCCATGCTGTAATAAGAAACACCAGAAAGTCTGGGGCAGTCTGTTTTTTTTTTTTTTTTTCTGTATGTAATCTTTGATAAATTTGTAAACTTAACTGGAGGGTTAACCCCCAATCTTTTTCTCTTTCAGGACTCGGCTTTGGGAAAACCTATAGAAGTTTTCAGATTCCCAAGTGACCTGAGTGCATATGACAGACGTCTGTGCTCCTCCATGCACTTTACAGCGACCAACTGGGTGACCCTATCTGACGGAACAGGTACCCTCTACCTAGTTCACATTGCAAAGGCTGACCATCCCTCTGGAAAATGGGAAGTAAGTATTCTGCTTTATATACCCGTTCATCTATTTCAGTTTAGGAAGGACAAATTGTCCTTGGTGTGTATTTCATATTTGTGTGACAGGTTAAAAAGCAAGATCATCATTTACTGTGTTATTGTATGTAGCTTTTCAATATGATATGAAGAATTATGAGTCCAACTCTAGTTTTTAAAAAAAAATTATTTGGCCAACCGCTTAAAGTGACCCCATCAGAGGGTTAATAAAACATGCATTTGTGGTACTCTGAAAAAGGAGCATTATACTTGCCTATCTGGCGGCTCATTTTCTGAAACTTCACTTTGTAGCAGAACTACGGGCACTGATCCTATTTGGGCTGGTCAAATAGGTCCCCCTGCTGGATGCCATCGTTTCTCCTACTGACCTCTAGTCGCTGCAGGATACAGTAGTGATGCCAGGGTGGGCAGGAGAAACCACAGCAGCCAGCAAAGGGACACAATGTTCTATATCGGATTGGTGCCGGCAGCTCTGCTACAAAGCAAAGCATCAACAAATGGGCCACTAGACAGTTAACGTGGTTGTAAACCTGGCAAGTCAAATACAAACAGAACAATACATATAATGAAGAACAAGGGCACAAATCATCTGTGCATAGTGTGCAGGGTGGATAAAAATCGATGATTTATTTATTTTTTTTATCAAATTTATTTTAATAAAATACTTTTTGTAGTAAAAATCGATCTAAAGATTAGTTTTCTTTTTAAGATAGATTATTAATTTAATTTATTCAGCAAGAAATGGAGCTTGGTTATGTAGCATGAGGCTGTATATTCTGCAATATTTACATTTTTGGTAAACTCATCCAATGAATCCAAGCTCTGTAAGCTGAGATAACATGCACTGCATTGATATTAAAGATTCTAACTACCAGCAAGAATGAGTCCTTGCATTTATAAAGCACCTGTCATTTCAGATCCATCATGGCAGCTCCTGTTAGCGGGCATCCACTCACCTGCTGCCACCATGTCCCTCACCTTGTTGTGTCACTGCCGCATCACCTGCCGTCCCATTAAAGTGAATGGGATTGTCGGTGAGACAACAGCGGGTTAGAGGAGGAGCCGCTGAGGGACAGAGATGACCGTTGCTCTTTAAAAATTATGATTTAAATCGAGTTGTTTTAAACCAAGCCTTTTTACTAGTGTTTTAAATCATGATTTAAATTGTGAGTTAAATCGACTTGATTTAAATCAAATCCACCCTGATCGTATGGCAAGTAGAAGAACATCCTGTTATCTGTAATGCTTCCCACTTATTAAAAAAAGACCTGAAACCATGAAAAAAATGGCGGTGCCACCCCCCCTTCTACTTTGAGCTTGTGCAATGAGATACATGCATGAGCCTGTGTGAAGGAGGCGTGTCTGCAGAAATCAAAGCCAGGTGCATTTTCACTTTCAGACAGGTGGACCCGATCGGACCGATCGTGTGAAAGGGTCCTAAGGCTGCTTTCACACTGATGCACTGCGGTTTACCTGCACCTCAAATGACCTCAATCTTCACTTCTTCCTCAGGATTCCTGCATGTATCACTGGCTGCTGCTTTCCCCCAGGTGGGTATGGCTGGTGGGTGCTGCTGGCTGTCCTCCAGGGCTGGTACTGCTGGCTGATACTGCCCCTGGGTACTGCCATTGGGTACTGCTGGTGGGTACTACTGGCTGGTGCTGGTACTTCTGGTGGGTACTGCTGGCTGGTACCGGTATTGCTAGTGGATACTGCTGGCTGGTACTGGTACTTGCTGGCTGGTACTGCAGGTGGGTACTTCTGGCTGCTACTGGTAGTGCTGGTGGGTACTGGTACTGCTAGTGGGTACTGCTGGCTGGTACTGGTAGTGCTGGTGGGTACTGCTGGCTGCTGTCCCAGATCGCAGGTTCCTGTCACGCCATCCCTGAGCATCAGTGTCACAGGAGCATGCGGCTGCAGTAGAGAGCAGAGTTGATGCTTCCTGTCACAGGCAGAGTACATTTGGTATTACTCCAGCTGTGAAGGAGCCAGCGCTATACACGAAGCGCCGGCTTTGCTTCCTCTAGTGCGGCTGCTGTTCAGGGATGGCGGGTTGGTAACCCACCATCTGGGCTTGCCGATCCGCCATCCCAGAGCAGGACATGGCAGGCCAGCGGTTGGGCACCCCTGTCCTAAGGTAAGGCCTCATGCAGGGGGGGGGGGGTTTAGGGGTGGCAGCGGTGCGACTAAGGGGCGGAGGTTTGCTTGCCGCCCCGCCCCTTCAAAATATTGAGCACCAGCCGCCACTGCTGTGTACCTTTTAATATATGGAAAATTAGACACAACCCTTTTCGTTAATCATATAGTACAAGACTTACCAGTCTTCACCATGGGGCAGAGATGAAACTAGAACCTTCAGAGCCCTGGTGCAAGAGACCATGACCCTTTTCATCTCGGTCTCAGGGCCCTTCTAATCTATGCAACTCAAGTTGCAGTGACAAAAAAAGTTCCTGTATTACTTTTCTGCATTTTGGTGCAATTTGAGTGCCATAGAATGCAATGTTAAATCACAAAAGTCACAACGAAATTGCAAGCGTCACAAGGAATTTACAAGCAAGTTGATAACTTTGGGGTCGCAGCAGTGTGAGCCTAGCCTTGTGGTCCTGTGGCAGGCACCCTTGTGCCATGAGGCTATAGGCAGCTACCTTGGATCATTGGATCACACACACACACACTCTCTCTCCAAGTTAGCCTTTTGGCTAGGAGGTGGTTTCTCAGCAACAGAAAGCAGACATGGATGGATGGGGAAATTTTCTTTGAATATTAAAAACGAATTATAGAGTTTTTGGTTTGTGGTAGGCCCGTCACAAAATAAAATGGTTAGCTTACAGTCCTGTTTACTCCTTGCTTTGCTTCGGCTTAGCTTCAAAGTTATACTCCATGTCGCTTTAGTGGTGCTTCAAAGCGTCTTTCAAACTTCCATAGAAGTCTTGCTTGAAGTACCTAAAGCTTTTAAGAGGCTTTAATTCAGCTTTACCTTCGCTTTGTTTTGGAGAAATACAGGTATGAGATATCAACACACACAGGGCATCTGCCAAGCTTCATTAAAGCTTCAAAAAAGCATCAAAAACACACAAAAAAGCAAGTTGAAGTGGTTGAAGGCGCTTTAATGTGTGTTTGATGTCGAAGCGAGTGTAAAAGAACTTCAATTTGTGTTTCCTTGTACTGGAGTCATTTTATTTCTTTATTATTCCCTTGCTTACTATTGATTTGATTTGTTAAAACAACCTTTTTCTTTTAAAATAAATATTTACATACTAGATCATCTTGTTACAAACATCCGACTTACAAACGACTCCTACTTACAAATGGAGGGAGATAACAGGAAGGGAGAGAAAATGTACCCCTAGGAAGGGAAATTCACTCCTGTAAGAGTTATCATGGGAAAAAGGGGTCTCCACTGATGCTTTATCACCAATCCTTGTTTCCACAAATACCCAAAATTTTCAAAATCCAATTATCATTGGGACAGAAAGTGAGGTGAAATCTTCTGAACAAAAACATAGACAGCAAAACAAACATTACAGGGGTGTTAACCCTTCCCTATGCTATCCAAAAAGCTTAAAAATATATATATATTTTTTTTTTGGTTGAAGCTACACTTTAAAAAATGTATATGTTCCGACTTGCAAACAAATTCAACTTAAGAACAAACCTACAGATCCTATCTATGTTTGTAACCCAGGGGCCGTCTGTATATGCATACTCATGTAAACCTGTTCATATTGTTTCAAATGTTTTTTTCAATGTTTTTTACACTGGCAGCATTTTTGGGTGCTGGGGACTGCCAATATTGTGATGCAGATGGTCCCTATCCAGCCGCTCCCCTACCTTCCCCTTATGCCAATGTCACTCCTCTTCTGAATTCTGAGACGACCCGTCGCTGGACATCTGACACAGGAAGGAACAAAGGAACTGCAGCTTGACTGCGTGTTAGGTTTTCCTTTTTTTTTTCTTTCTTTTTTTGGTAGTTTGGTAAGGGCCGGTATTATCTAGTAGATGAGCTTTAAAGGTAAGTTCACCTTATGAAAAAATAAAAAAATAAACGCACAATTTGTTGCAGGAAAAAAAATATGCATGTATTTTTTTTTTTAAGGGGCCTGCAGAGCACTTCACTCACAATCAGCAGATCAGGGGTGCAGTGTCTGGCTCCTGTAGATTCGCAGGATAGCTGTCTGCCTGAGCCTCTGATACAGGCAGGCAGTTACTGTACTTGAGAGCAGGAAGATCAATGGATTATGAGGATGCTCATCGGCAGCCTTGTAGTTCATTGAGAACTACAAGCAGTCAACTGCAGTGGATAACCGTACTTGTCTTTTCATTCACAGGGAACTGTAAATGAAAGATGTGGGCGGAGCTCTGCACAGTTTCAATGTTTTCAAATTGTGACAATTGGTTGGGGGAGAGGATCCACGGCTCGCTGTCACAGGGGGGATGGTTTAGGTAGGGGGAGAAGATGCAGATGCTGGAACATGTTACATGTTCTACCCTAAAAACAGGTGGAACATGTGTCAAAGGTGAACTTATCCTTGAACTTTGAAGTTATAACACTAACTTTGCTTCCTAACTTTCTTTTTTATATTGCAGCTCAGGTTTAATCATGAACTCGGAGATCCATTCATTGTACTTCACAGCATCCTCTTTGTCCAGGAAGGAGTACAGATAATTGAAGTTATTCTGCTGAACGTCGAAAAAGATGATCTGGATGTTAAAGGGAGTGGATTCCATGTCTCTTTAGAGTGGATATCAATAGCACTGCCAAATCAAGGTAAATGTTCCTGGTTTAATTTCCCAGTAGACGAATGCTTAGTATTAGAAGGGTAAACCATTACTGTGAAGGACAGGGATATGTGCAACTCATTTTGCTTATTTTCCAGTAATAAATATTTTAGACCCCTTTCACACTGAGGCAGTTTTCAGGCGTTTTAGCGCTGAAAATATCGTTTGTAAAGCGACTGGAAACTGCCTCTCATGCTGCCCGAGTGCTTTCACACTAGGACGATGTGCTTGCGGGATGGGAAAAAAGTCCTGCAATGCTCCTAAACTGCTCCTGCCATTGGAATGAATGGGCATCTCTTCCGAAGCGCCTGAAAAAGCGTTTTGGAAGTGCCGCAACACAGGCGCATTTAACCCCTTCTTGGAGGTTAAGAGTGCCCGCTTGCGGCTGAAAAGCGCCTAATCCTAGTGGCACTTTACCACTAACAGACCCGCTGCCCCAGTGTGAAAGTGCTTTTAGAAAGTTTTGAACGTATCTGGTTTTATGTCTTACTTTGGTTCACTGTGTTCTGTTGCTTACAATTTTACCTTTTTTCCTGATTATGTATTGTAAGTGTGTGAAGGCTAGGTTATAAGTGTGTTATGCTCAACTATTATTCGTTATCTCAAACACATGCTCACTCTCTCTCTCGCGCGCGCGCGCTCTCTCTCTCGTGCGCTCTCTCGTGCGCTCTCTCGTGCGCTCTCTCGTGCGCTCTCTCGTGCGCTCTCTCGTGCGCTCTCTCGTGCGCTCTCTCGTGCGCTCTCTCGTGCGCGCTCTCTCGCGCGGGCGCGCTCTCTCGCTCTCGCGCTCTCTCGCGCGCGCGCTCTCTCTCGCGCTCTCTCTCGCGCTCTCTCTCGCGCTCTCTCTCGCGCTCTCTCTCGCGCTCTCTCTCGCGCTCTCTCTCGCGCTCTCTCTCGCGCTCTCTCTCTCGCTCTCTCTCTCTCGCGCTCTCTCTCTCGCGCTCTCTCTCTCGCGCTCTCTCTCTTGCGCTCTCTCTCTCTCTCGCGCTCTCTCTCTCTCGCGCTCTCTCTCTCTC
>BLSH010039815.1:58871-74389 GCA_018402905.1 Glandirana rugosa
TCTCTCTCATGCTCTCTCTCTCTCATGCTCTCTCTCTCTCATGCTCCTCTCTCTCTCTCGTGCTCTCTCTCTCTCGTGCTCTCTCTCTCTCTCGTGCTCTCTCTCTCTCGTGCTCTCTCTCTCTCGTGCTCTCTCTCGTGCTCTCTCTCTCTCTCTCGTGCTCTCTCTCTCGTTCTCTGTCTTGTGCTCTTTTTTTTTCTCTCTCTCTTGCGCTCTCTCTGGCTATTTCTCTCGTGTTCTCTCTCTCTCTCTCTCTCTCTCTCTCTCTCTCTCTCTCTCTCTCTCTCTCTCTCTCTCTCTCTCTCTCTCTCTCTCATATGCTCTGTTTTTCTCTCTCTTGTGCTTTGTGTGTGTCCTCTCTCTTTTCTTTCTCTCTCATGCACACTCTTTTACAGTGGTTTAGTATCTAGCACTCTTCTCTTTCAACAATTGGGTCTAGTGTTCACGTCCCACCTACTTGCATTGAGTTTGTGTATTTGTATTTTCTCAGTGCTTCAGTTGACTAGGGCAACCCAAAACCTTAATGATAGGTTAATCGGCTTCCAAGCATCCTGGAGCTAGAACGTGTATTTGTTTGTAGCAGTGAGCCCGTGAAATGGGATTGTAATCATCTCTGGGGCACAACTGATGTGAATGGTTCTATGTCTTCTGTAAAATGCATGCTTGATATGTTGGCGCTGCATATGTATTTGAAATCAAAATGTTCGTCTTCATTTTTATGTTGGCAAAGTTAAGGCAAAGTTTAGACGACATGTCTGGAGTTGAGACTAGTAATTAGGTTTAGAAAAGCAGATTTGGCTGTTCAAGTAGCTATACTGATTAGGAGCCATACAAAGCAGGCTAATTACACAAAAAGGAAAGGTAGGCAGTGGCCATTATGTGTTTTTTTTTTTCCTTTGGTGTCCACACCTGGGAAGCACAATTCAGAATTGTAATGATATCACGTGCTGGATACACAAAAAGCTGTCAACCATTTTTTTCAGACATCAGCCATGACAGTTTTAGCCTAACAAACCCCCTGTGCAGAATACCACACACACCCCCTCCTCCCTTTTCAGTATGGAATTACAAAAGCACACATTAAAAGGAACTGTTATCTTAGCTACAAGGCACCAGTCAGATCGTAAACCAATAACCAGATCTATTAAGAAGATGGAGCAGGCCATCACAGGATGCTCAGAATTAACAAGGGCCGAAAAGGGGCACAGAGCAACAGTGACCTTCCAGAGACCCCTACCTCATGCCCAAAACTTAAAGAAATATACACCGGACTCATAAATTCGGATAGGAACATGACATCTTAATAACAAGTATATATTCGAATGCAGAATTTTACACTGAGCAGATTAAGCCCAAACACCCATAGGCCCGATCATATAGGGAACCACTGCTAACACTTCTTTCTCCTAGATTAATTAAATAATGGAAACCTGTCATGTTTAGACTTGTTGGAATGCCACTTCAATACTGGACTATAAATCAGTTTTGGGAATGCATCTTGGACATATTGTGAGATATGATATTGGTACAGAAATTGCATATCAGGGAGGGCTGTTATTCCATGGTTCCCCCCTCCCCTCGGACAACCCACAGACCTTCCTTACCCCTGTGAGTGGTCAGGGGCATATAGCCCCACCCGGTGCTCCCAGAGAAAAAGGGAATGGAAAGGACAGTAGCGAGTTCTCCACTTTACCATCAACTACGAACATCTGAGAACCTGTTTGACACATCGACAAATCTCTGTTCAATCACGGACATTAACTGCAAGTATCTTTCTCCCTTAAATTCTGCCTTATCTCTTTGCTGCTGTATATTATGTCTTTACTGCTTTGAATCACCTTTTTCTGTAAATATTTTATTTGCACCAATTTTGACCTTTTCATTATTAAACCTTATTCTGAAAAGTGTTAATCTTGTCTCTAAAGATCTTAATGCAATCTATAATGAACCTGTTCCTTGAAGAGTGCTACTGTTTAGGATAAATTCTCTGAATACACCTGTCTGTGGTGACAGTGTGCGTTACAGGCGATTATTCTAAGATCATAATTGGTATTGCTAAAATTACAAGTCCTCCTTGCTCGGTCTCAAGATGTGGTGGCAGTGAAAGGGTTAATTGCTTAAATTAGCCCGTTAACAATCCCTCTCAGGCTGCTGGCACCTGGATTGTGGTCCCGCAAGCTGGGAAATCTTTGTGCTGGATGCAGCTGAGAGTGGCATTGTTACGTTAGTGACAAGCCCCTGGTGTGAGATTGGCCAGGGATTTGATACCCACGTTTTGTTACAAGCATGTTGTCCTCTGATCCAGTATTCTTGATCAATCCATAGAAAATTGTGTTTTCTTTATAGTTGCACATAGTCATGGCCAAAAATATTGGCGCTTTGCATTTCTGTCAGATAATGCACTAATTTTCCCAGAACATTGTTGCAAATACTCATGTTTATTTCTTTTGTTTGTATTGGTGTGACACAAATAAAGTGGAGAAAACAAACCAAATCTGACACATTCCACATAACACTCCAAAAATGGACTGGACAAAATTATTGGCACGTTCTCAAAATTGTAAGGGTCCTTTCACATGCGCTTTGTGCCCCGCTCTGCTGATCCCCACTGAGCAGGCGCATGACAGATCCGTTTCCGCTCACTGTGCTGAGATGGACCTGTCTGATCCTCGCTGTCCTCTTATGGGGGGGATCAGATGAGAATGGACCGCCTGTCCATTTTCATTCGATCCGCCAGGCGGATGGAAAATAAGGTTTCCATCCCCCTGGTTTTCACGGACAGGATCGGATAGCGGCGGATGCCAGAGGACAGGTCAATGCTGACATCCGCCGCCCCATAGGGTTGAACGGAGCATCCGATCGGGTCCGCCTGAAAAACTGACACGCGGACCTGATCGGAACGCTTGTGTGAAAAGACCCTTTGAAAACGTTGCATTCCAAGTTTGTGATGCTCCTGTGATTTGTAATTCAACTCGCCTGTATCAATTAACAGGTGATGACCATATAGAAATCACACCAGCAACCAGTTAAAATAGTGAAAAATTGACTCAACCTTTCTGTTGTGTGTCTCTGCATGCCACACAGAGCATGGAGAAGAGAAAGAGCAGCATATAATTGTCTGAGGATTTGAGAACCAAAATTGTGGAAAAGCATGGACAATCTCAAGGTTACAAGTCCATCTCCAGAGATCTTAATGTTCCTGTGTTTACTGTGCGCAACATTGTCAAGAAGTGTACAGCCCATGATACTGTAGCTAATCTCTCTGGACGAAAGAGAAAAGTTGATCAAAGATTGCATAGAGGATTGCTGGAATGATGGATAAAGAACTTTGATCATCCTCCTGACAAATTCAAGCTGACCTTCAGACACAGGGTACAACTGTGTCAGCTCGCAGGATATGTCGCCATCTGAATGAAAAGGGACGTTATGGTAGGAAACCCAGAAGGACCCCACTGCTGACACAAAAACATAGAAAAGCCAGATTGGAGTTTGCCAAAACCTACCTGAGGAAAGCAAAATTGTTTTGGGAGAATGTGCTGTGGACAGACACAACACAATTCTTTTTTTGGTAAAGCCCATCATTCTATTATTTTCAGAAATAAAAATGAGGCCTTTAACCGCTTGCCGACCAGCCGCCGCAGTTCTACTGTGGCAGGTCGGTTCTCTTGCATGAACCACCGTACCCGTACGGCAGACCGTGCAGTTGAAACTGTGGGCGTCCCCGCTGCACGCCGCATAAGCGTGCCCACGGGTCCCACAGACTCTCTGTTCGCCAGCGACCTGCGGTTGCAGTACACAGAGGCAGAACGGAGATCTGCCTAGCTAAACAAGGCAGATCCCCCGTTTTGACAGGGGTGTACAGAGAGATCTGCTGTTCCCAGTGATCGGGAGCAGCGATCTCTGTGATGTCCCAAGCAGCCCCCCCCCCCACAGTTAGAACACACCTGATCTCCCATAGTGTTAACCCCTTCCCTGCCAGTGTCATTTATACATTGATCAGTGCATGTTTATAGAACTAATCAATGTAATAATGTCACTGGTCCCCAAAAAGTGTCAGTCAGATTTGTCCGCCGCAATGTCGCAGTCCCGCTAAAAATCGCAGATCTCCACCATTACCAGTAAAATCCTAAAATAAATGTCCATAAATCTATCCCCTATTTGGTAGACATTATAACTTTTGTGCAAACCAATCAATATACGCTTAATGCGTGTGTTTTTTTTCCCCCCAAAAAATATGTAGAATATATCGGCCTAAACTGATGAATATATTTGTTTTTTATTTATTTATTTTTTTTATATGTATTATGGCAGAAAGTAAAAAATAATTTTTTTTTTTTTTCAAAATTCTCGCTTTTTTTTTTTTTTTTTTTTTTCTTATAGCGCAAAAAATAACCGCAGAGGTGATCAAATACCACCAAAAGAAAGCTCTTTTTGTGGGGAAAAAAATGAGACAAGGGGTAAAACCTTCCGGGCTGAAGTGGTTAAAGAGAAGAATTCCCTACAGTCAAACATGGGGGAGATTCACTGATGTTTTGGGGTTGCTGCCTCAGGCACTGGATGTCTTGACCATGTGCATGGCATTATGGAATCTGAAGACTACCAAATAATTCTGGGGTGAAATGTAGGGCCAGCAGACAGTTGAGTCTCCATCAGAGGAGCACCCAGAAATGGTTTAAGACAAAGCACTGAGTAGTACTGAACTAGTCCAGATCTACATCTCATAGAGCACCTGTGGCAAGCTCTCAAAACAGCAGTAGGGAAAAGGAACCCTTCCAATCTGAGAGACTTGGAGCAGCTGGCGAAAGAAGAGTGGTCCAAAACTCCAGTACAGAGGTGTAAGAAACTCATTGATGGTTACAAGAAGAAATTTCAGTTTTTTTTTCCCAAGGAATGTGCTTCCAAATAAAAAAATCTGGGCAAAGTGGTGCTTTATCTGACAGAAATACAGGGGTACCAATTTTTTTGTCCATGACTATAGCTCTTCAAATATCCAGAGTTGGGCTGTGAACCACTGGCTAATGAGGTTCTGCAATTGGACCTTTTTAATTGGTTGTGTTTGGGGCTTCGCAGCAACTTGGGCAGAAGTTAAGACCCAATATACTGTATGACCTAGACCTGAGATCAAGGCTTGAAGGTGAATACTGGTACTTACAGGCACCAGTGTCCAGAATGTGGGTACTGTGCAGCGTGGTGCGCCAGCAGCAAAGAATACACTCTGAGGCAGTGGCGGGACAAGGTCTCCCAGAGCCCAGGGCAAACATATCAAACTGCGCCACTCAAAGATGTATGAATATTATGTGTCAACAACCCCCCCCAGCACTAATCTGCATGCTTATCCTCTAAGCATAAACTCCTCTCCCACTTGCCTTACTGAAATCCCCACAGCACAAATGCCCCCCCCCCCCCATATCACCTTCCTAGCACAAATCTCACTCCTAGCACAAATACTCCCATTCATCCCTCCTAGTACAACCCCCCCACCGGAAAAAAATGTCCCCTCCCAGCAAAATTACACTCCCCCTCCACCATATCACCTCTTCTAGCTCAAATCCCCCATCCTAGCACAAATCCACTCCCCCCCCCCCCCCTCCATACAAAAATCCCTGATTCATCACTCCTAGCGCACACACCCAAATTTCCTCTCCTAGGTCAATTCTTACCCCCTCCGACCCCCAAATTCCCCCTCCTAGCACAAATCCCCTCCCCCGATCTCCTTGTGGTGTCCCCTACCTCACATGATGCCACAGTGTCCAGGGCAGCCGCCCCTCCTTCACACCCCTTTTCCTGGCTCTGCTCAGAGGCCTAGGTGAATGAAAACCGTATATTGTGACCGTCCCAGCAACGTACAAACAGGTCCAGCAGAAGGCACAGCCGACCGGAGCTACTTACAAACAGGAGTAGAGCATTGAGATCCTAGACTCATGCTGCTAGCTTCTGCAGCGAGGAGCTGGAATGTGGCCTGGCCGGTCCACACCCAAATGGGAGGTTTCCTACGAGGAGATGGCTTAGTCCCTGCACTTTTCCTAATCCTCAAGAACCTTTTCCTGCCTCTAAGCACTGTCCCTACCCTACACTAACCGCTCACCAAACCTGGGAGCAAGAGTCTTTATTTAAAAAAAAAAAACAAAAAATCATTTTATTAGGTATTCACAGAAGAAGAAAAACAACCATGAGCATGAACTGAAAAGACTGCCCATTTCTCAATAGTACAATAAAACAATAAACAATAAAGCAATAAAGTTGGGGTACTTATAGAAGTTACACCAAGTAGATGCATCACGGAGTATTCGTACAGAGCAGAAGTAGATATACAACTTTTACAAATTAACTGAAATGAGACTTTGGCAAAGTAGGAACTCAGGGGGTAGGAGGGGGTAAGAGGGGAGGGGGGTTAAGGTGTGCGATTAAACCTGAAGGTGGCTTAGTCAGGTAAATTTGGATAGCATGTGTGGGAGGGGGGGGGGCGGGGGCCCGTCCTCATCCAAAGCTGGGGAAGGGTTTATATCGGGTTTCAAGGGTGATCAACAAGTATTGAATTGGATGCCAAATAAAGTTAACTTGCAGTTGACAGGACGGATGAAAGAGGAGGAAGGTACATTTCAAGAAGGTATCTAGCACAAGAAGGGTAGGGGAGATTATTAGAAAAGGTCTCTGATAGAGGGGTTATGAACCAAGGGGCGATGTATAGTAGGCAGTAGTGATGGAGCAGGGGGAGGGGGTGTGAGTCCAGGCCCACTCCTATGGTGGGGAAGTCCAAAAGTCATCATCTGGGTCCAGGGTTAGAAGAAGTCTGAGGTCTTTGAGCGAATTGTTGTTAAAGGTTTTATTTATGAAGGTTCGCTATCTCCGGAGACAGTGTATGTTTGTAAGGCAGGGGCATTCCAGATATTTAGTAGGTCTCTTCAGAGCAGGAGGATTAGTTGGTTTTGTATTTCATCCAGCGTTGGAAGAGTAGGTTTGATCCAGTGTTTTTGGACAGCTTTTCTGGAGGCTAAAAGGCAAATATGTATCCATTGGTGAAGGCGGGCGGCTTGGGTAAGGGGAGGAATTCCAGCAGGGTCTGTTAGGGGACTAGGTTCTGATCCAAAAAGTATGAGCTGCGGGTCCAATGGGATGTTCACTGAAGTTACTTCCCTTATATATCCTATGATTTGCTGCCAGAAGGAGACAATTCATTTACAGTTCCAGAGGCGATGAAGCAGAGATGGTCTCTGGGTTTTGCACCAGGGGCAAATTTTCCCGTATCGTGGTACTCCTGTGTTGTATAGAGGGTTGTATGCCCTGTGGACAATCTTAAATTGGGTTTCCTTCCACAGTTCGTTGGTGCAGAGTTTGAGCGTTTTCCTGTATCCCTCTGTTAGGATGGTAGAGAAATCTGTGGCAGGTAAGTCTTTCGACCAGGCTTTGCCAGTGGTTTCTTCCAGAGGTTTGGTGAAGGTGAGCAACAGAGGTTTATAAATTGCAGCAGTCGAGAAGTTGCCTGAGTCGATCAGATTGTCGAGAAAGTTGTATTTGAACCTAAGTTCAGGTTTGGGGCAGGTGGCTTTTACATAGGAAGCAATTTGATAAGTATAGAAATAGTGATGGGGAGCAAGGCGGAATTCCTCCAGTATGGCCCGGTAAGGCCGTATCAGACCAGTTCCTGTGTCGTATAGTGAGGTAAGTTTAGGGAGGCCCCTTAATGCCCATGAGGTGAAGGCCGCATGTTGAATAGAGGCGGGTAGCATCGGATTACCTCGAATTGGGAGGTATTGGTATAGGTGCGGGGACACCTTTAGTCGCTTCCTAGTTTCCCTCCATGCAATAACCGTGTCTCTTATCAGTACATTGAAGCATAGTTGGGGGGGGGGGGGGGGCAGAGCTCTTAGGTTGCTGTGAAGGATAGCTGAGAGGGCGTAGGGAGCTGTCATCTCAGATTCTAGCTGGAAATTAGTATACTTCGATTTCTGAGTGAGCCAATCCAGACCCGATCTCACCAGACAGGATAAGTTGTATACTCTAATATGTGGAATGCCGGCTCCCCATTCGCCCTTCGGGAGATAAAGCTTAGGTAGAGCAATTCTGGGTTTTTTGCCCCTTCAGAGGCAGGAGGTTAGAGCTTTGTTTAGTCTTTGGATATCGACATGTTTGATTAAGATCGGAATTGTCTGCATAGGGTACAAAAGGCGAGAAAAGCTCACCATTTTATAGATATGGCATCTCCCAAAGAGCGAAAGGGGAAGGCCTCTCCAAACCTCCAATTCACCAATATATAGAAGCAGGGTCTTTTCCGATGTTCACTCCCAGGTATGTTATGTGCTGTTGGGCTATTTTAAAGGGTGTGGAATGGGTCCATGAGTCCCTACCCTGTTAAGGGGTGGAATTTCGCTCTTGCTAAAGTTTATTTTCAGGCCAGCACATTTTTGGAATGTTTGAAATATTTGCTGTATTTGGGGTATGTCCTTTTGAGGGTTGGCCGTGAAAATTAGTATGTCATCCGCGAAGAGCGCCGTCTTTAGCAATTCCTTGCCTATTTTGACTCCGTGTAAGGGGGCATGAATGTTCAAAAGGCGAGAGAGAGGTTCTAGTGCAATATTAAATAGGAGCGGGGACAAGGGGCATCCCTGCCTCATACCCTTGTATAGAGGAATGGGGTCAGAGACTAGGCCTGCTGCTACCACTCTGGCTGAGGGGCTGGAGTATAGGTTTTTGACAAAGTGAGTTATTTCGCCCCTGAATCCGAAGGCCTCGGGAGTTTTAAATAACCAGTCGAAGTTGACGTTGTCAAAGGCCTTCTCGGCGTCAAGCGTAAGTATAGCTGTGTCTTTGGAGGGGATGTTCTTAGTCCAGTCTAAGACTGCTAGGACTTTTCTAATGTTAGCAGTCGCCGATCTGCCTTTGACAAATCCAGCTTGGGCCCGGGTGGATTAAATCTGGCAAGATGATCGCAAGTCGGGAGGCAATTATTATTGACAGTAGCTTGGAGTCTACATTAAGTAGAGAGATAGGCCGATACGACCCGGGTTCCAAAGGGTCTTTGCCCTTCTTCGCTATTAACTTAATGTAAGCTTGCTGGCCTGAGGGGAGGTATGGGCCTCCTGCCCACATTTGGTTGAATACCTTTGGTTAGGATCGGAGAGAGAAAGTTTTTGGTTAACTTAAAGAATTCTCCTGTCAGCCCATCTGGGCCGGGGGATTTATTAGTGGCTATGGACTTGATGGCATCCTCAATTTCAATCTGTGAGATGGGTGCGTTTAGTGAGTCCAGTCGAGACTGACTCACTTTAGGCAGCTGAGCGTGACTAAGGAAGATGTCCATCAGGGACGGGTCTGTGTCTTCCTGAGTGTAGAGAGATTTATAAAAGGAGTGTAGCACTTTATTGATGTCTTGGGGCCTGGAGACGGTGATGCCTTGTTTATTTTTGAGGGCTGTAATATGTGTGGGCTGGAATTGTCCTCTGCTGAGTCTCGCAAGGAGCTTACCTGCCTTATTGCCATGCTTGTGTAATTGGAGGTCATAATGTGCGAATTTTATGCGTTCTTGACGTTCCGAACAGGTATCAAAATCTAGTTTCGCAGTTTTCCATTCTGCTTCATTGACCGGTGAACTAGTTTGGATTAGTCTCTCTTGGGCTACTCTAAATCGCTGGCTGGCTGACCTGTACTTTTTGAAAGCTTCTTTTTTGTGAAAGGCTGCGTATGAGATTATTTTGCCATGTAAGAAAGCTTTTCCAGCGTCCCAAAGCAGGTTCGGGTTGTTGTAATGTTCCCTGTTCGTTTCGAGGAATTCTTCCCACGCTTTCCCTAGGACTGTTTGTTGTTTAGTGTCTTGAGTCAAGAAAGAGGGGAAGTGCCAGATGTTGGGTGAATTCGTCAGGGAAGGCAAATTCAGCGAGATTGAAATTGGGGCGTGGTCTGATATCACTATCTCATGGATAGCGGTATCTTCAATCTGTTGTAGGAGAGAAGATGTAGCTAGGAGGTAATCTAGTCTGGCAAATGACTTATGGGGAGGGGAGAAGTAGGTGAACTGTCTCTCGAGTGGGGGAGACATCCGCCAGGGGTCGTTGAGCTGGGTTCCTGTGAGGAACTGTTCAAGTTGAGAGGGGGATAACTTCTGGCTGCCTGTGGACCTTTGGGTACAGTGTGTCCGATCCTCCTGTGTGTTTATGTACTGTGTTGAAATCTCCCCCAATTAAATGAGTGAGTGGATCCTTTAGGATACATTGCGTGAGATTTTGAAAAAAGGAGGAGGTAGGTGAGTTGGGGGCATATACATTGGTAATAATGTAATTCCTATTTTGGAGCTGGAGGTGAAGCGAGGCTAGGCGGCCTGAGGTGTTATTTTCTACCGCGGTGACTTCGGCTGTTAGAATTTTGTGAAGGAGAATGATCACTCCCGCTTTCCTGTATATAGAGGGGGACCCGAAGACTTTGTCCACCCACAGTTTTTGGAGGCGATTGAAGTCGTCTGACTTCAAGTGGGTTTCCTGTAGGAGGGCAACATCTGCATTGAGCCTTTTGAGGTGTCTGAGGACCTTCATGCGTTTAGATGGGGACCTAAGACCCTTGACATACCACAATATAACTTTTAGAGTAGCGCCTTAGGTGATGGGGGGGTGGAGTAAGTACGTCAATGTGTAATTTAGTGTCACAAGAGCGAGGGGACTTACTGTTGGTGAATCAGAGGAGGATTTAGCCCTGGTAGCGAACATGGGAGTGAGCCTGGAAGGAGAAGGTAAGCAGGGGGAGTGGGGGGAGATGACGACAAGAAGTTAAACATGTATAAAACTGATAACATTATGCACTTCACTTTTTTCCGTCTGGGTCTTACCAAACCTGAGTGGGTGTAACCGACAGTCCGGGGGGTCTGAAGTTATTGAGAGTTTGCTCCCATGCCCTAATTAGGCAGCATTTGATTTGTCGCTTTGAGACAAAAGTGTGGTAGAGCATAGCATAGGGGCCTGCTGAGTGGTAGTGGAAATGTTGTAATAGCATAAGAGGGTCCAAGTTAAAGAGAGGAAGAGCTCTTGCCTGAGTGGTTAGAGCGTAGTCTCTTAGGAGGGTCTTTTCTGGGACTCCTTTGCTCTCTTGCCGCGGGGCGTGTGGTGTCCATGTCCACTAAGTTGTCTCCAGGGTCATTCAGGGTGCGTCTTAGATAACGGTCAGCCTCTTCTGGGGTATGGAGGGTCATCTGGTCTCCACTTGGAGTCTGAATGCGCAGTACAGCCGGAAAAGCGAGGGTAAATCTTATCCCTTGTTTGAATAGAGCCGCACACATGGGTTGGAAGTCTTTCCTTTTTTTGGAAACTTCTGCCGAATAGTCGGCGAATAGTAAAATATTTGTGCCATCTATAGTTAGATTGCGGGATTTGCGGAAGGCTTGGAGGATGGCCAATCTGTCTGCATATTTTAGAAACTTCACGATGACTGGTCTTCCTTTTTTTCCTATTACCGTCAGGGGCTCCAACTCTGTGTGCTCTTTCTACAATGCACCTGTGTGAGAGGCCTAAGGCTTCAGGCATGCGTGCTTCACAAAGATGGAGGGCATTGTTGGGGAATGATTCCGGGAGGCCGATGACTCTTAGATTATTTCTCCTGGATCTATTTTCTAAATCCTGGAGTCTGTCTTGGATCACTTCTTCATGGATCTTGGCATGTTGTTCCAAGGAGCCCGATAGTTGATAAAGTTCATCTTCAAGATCAGATATCCTCGATTCCGCTTGTGATAGTCTTTTTGATTGCTCACCGAGCTCCCTCTTGATTTGCTGTATGCCATTGTCGACTGCTGTGTCTACTGCCGCCGTGATGCTAGGCAATAGGATCGCCGTCACCGCCTGGGCTATCTGTTGGTACAATTCCTGAGCGTTCGTTCCCAGCAGCTGGTGCTGTTGGGAAGTATGGAGCGGCTGTGCGATTGTTCCCAGCGGATCCGAAGGTTGCGGGTCAATGAACTTTCCGTCGGAGGTATTGTTAGTGGCCATGTTGCACGTGGGCTGCGGAAGGCCCGAAGATGCAGAGCGTTCGAAGAGGGGCGCGCTGGTGCGGGAATTGGTGAGGAACCTTTCCATAGACCGTGGCAGTGGGTATTCCTCGGTTTGCGGGGTTGGCAGGCGGTGGGAGCAGTAATTTAAGGCAGATAATTCCCGGTGTGTGTCGGAGCTGCCACTCATCACTCCTCACCCATCGGCGCCGGAAGTGGAGCAAGAGTCTTAAATAGACTCTGTTTGACCCTAGATGGCCTCTGAGGCTGTATCGGGCCCCAGCATCCATTTGGACAGTTGTCCCCCTGTGACATCAGGAAGTCATAGAGGAACCGAGTTCCTCACAACTTCCTTTACCTCATGCATTGCAGCTTTGGTCGAGCAACATATGTAGTGGGGGATATGGACTTCACCTGCCTACAAGCAGAGAGTTTTATACACATTTCAGCATCTGACAGAGTCTCTTATAATTCTCAGTTCCAAGCTAAATCCAGCCAGACCTAAAATCAGGACGTAGTCTAGTTATGAATTTACTAATCCCTCTGAAGAGCTCAGTGCCATATTCACATTAAAAAAGCAAAACGGACAGGAGCACAACCTCTGTTGTAACTTTCAGCCTTGCAATGCCTCATGGGACTTGTAGTTTCACAACAGCTGGAGGACCACATGGTGAGCACTCATATAAGATAATACATTCCAGCAACTTCAATGCAATGATAGCAGGCATGTACTCCCAGTACTATCCGTTAAGATCCAGCTCCACTGTTCTCCTTGGGCAGCATTCAATGGCATACACAGTTTGTGGCTGGACCATGTGTCAAATGTGAGGGCGGCAATGTGTTTCGAGGGTGTTCCTCTTTCTCAAGTCTGCCTTGTTTAGTAACTGTGAACTATTTGTAATCTACAAGTGGAATCGGGAGGCCGCAAACATCAGGATTTGACATTGCGACACCAGCATCTGCTAACTGAAAGCCAGGGGCACTGCGATCCTCATATTGGGAATGCACATTTAGAAATCCTTATAAAAAGCTATTACATTAAATGATTTATAGGTATCTTGCACTAAGCACTTTGGTTTTGAGTTTTGTTTTCCATACTCTCGTTAGTGTACTACTGCTACTTTTCCAGTCACAGAGTCCTATGTGGCCATACAAGTTTTCTATCTAATCGATGTGTGATTCAGTCAAAATGATCAAATCTGCAAACAATGAATAGCCATAACTTCTCTAATCAATTTAGACTCTTTTGATTGCATTCCATCAAACTAAGTTGATTGGTCAGGGAAGGAATTTTATCGAACATTTTGTGTCAGTCCTCTGCATTCTAAACAAAGCATCTCAGTGCTATCACATTTAGATCAATCAGATTATTGATTTCCTGGGCCACTTGATAACCTCCCATGGCTTCTAATATTACCTCCATGCCTATGACACCCAGTTCTATCGCTCGACTCCTCAACTCACCCACTCAATCTCCTTACATATCAGAAACTTACTGAGCTTACATATCAGTATAGATGTCACACCACTTCCTCAAACTCAAACTTTCTAAAACTGAGCTTGTTGTTTTTCCTCCTCTCCCCATGACTTTGCCATTGAGATCAACAGCACAACCATTGGTTCCTCCACGCATGCCGTGTGCTGGGTGTAATCCTAGATTCTGACCTCTCCTACAGCCCCCACATCCAATCACTGTTTACATCTTGCCGCCTTAACCTCCGCAACATTTCCAGAATTCGCCCCTTCCTGATCAATGACACCACAACACAACTTATTCACTCCTGGTTATTTTCCGACCTGACTACTGCAACTTCCCCTCACTGGCTTACCTTTACATTGGCTATTCCCCCTTCAGTCTATTATGAATGCTGCTGCTAGACTAGTACACCTTACTAAATGATCCGTGACTTCTGCTCCTCTCTGCCAATCTGTGCACTGGCTTCCCCTACCCCATTGTATAAAATTCAAAATGCGAACCATAACAAACAAGGCCATCCACAACATCTCCCCAGCTACATCAACAACCTCATCAGCAGATATTGCCGAAATTGTCCTCTTAGCTCCTCCCAAGACCTCCTGCTTTCTAGCTCCCTTGTTACCTCCTCCCATGCTCGTCTTTAGGACTTCTCCAGAGCCTCTCCCTTCCTCTGGAACGCATGGTAATGTCCAATTAAACCTCTTGAACATGCCCACTAAGTGGGGTACTCACACTTTGCATAAGATAAAGTGATTATAGTGCATAAATCAATATATCACAAAATAACTGTATAAACAAAACAGGTGCATGAATAAAACTGGCCCCTAGGGGTCAGTGTGCTTCCAAACTTAGGTCATAAAAATTGTCCACTATAATCTCAATGACATATACAATCTCCCAAATTAATGTCCAACTCAAATGTGCAAAATTAGCAGATGGCAGATGTAGGGTGAGCAATCGCTAGTAGGTTGCAATAATGCAATAGGACAGATTATGAATTAAAGTGACAAGCCTTAATATTTGAATCAACAAAGTCCAACTCAAAAGTACAACGTAGCAAATAGTGTCAGATGCAGGGTGAACAGTCTCCAATGGATTTTCAGAGCAACATCAATTCAAAGCTCAGATAAGGTGCGTGTGCTATCCTCCACCATTGAAATCAACAGAAATGCCTACTTACCAGATCTCTGTGATCCCCATCACAGAGATCAGAAGTGCTTCGGTAAGCAGGAAGTTTCACAGTCCTGTGGTGCGGATTCCGATCAACTCATGCAAAAATTAAGGAGACTTGCATCGTGAAGTACGTCAAGGAGTTTATTTAAAAGTTAAAAGGTAAAAAAGTACAGGCAGATTCAAAATGCAGGGGTCGCGCCAAGTGCTCCACCTGCATTCCAGACGAGCGAAAGTGACGTTTGGTGTCACGTTGCCCATTGGCGTTTCGTCAGATAGACTGATGTCATCAGGGGTCATGTGACTTCCGAACGTCTCCTCCGTCTTAATATACACAAACCGCTCGGAAATACCCGCCCATCCCAGGTGATCTCCAATAGATTTCACTGGTGGAGGATCGCACAAGCACCCTATCTGAGCTTTGAATTGATGTTGCTCTGAAAATCAATTGGAGACTGTTCACCCTGCATCTGGCACTATTTGCTAAGTTGCACTTTTGAGTTGGACTTTGTTGATTCACATATTATGGCTTGTTACTTTAATTCATAATCTGTCCTATTGCATATTGCAACCTACTAGCGATTGCTCATCCTACATCTGCTAATTTTGCACATTTGAGTTGGACTTTAATTTGGGAGATTGTATATGTCATTGAGATTATAGTGGACAATTTTTATGACCTAAGTTTGGAAGCACACTGACCCCTAGGGGCCAGTTTTATTCATGCACCTGTTTTGTTTATACAGTTATTTTGTGATATATTGATTTATGCACTATAATCACTTTATCTTATGCAAAGTGTGAGTACCCCACTTGGTGGGCAAGTTCAAGAGTGCGGTTTAATTAGACATTACCATGAACTTTTTGGGCTAGACCCAGATACACCAGCAGCTCCTTTAGTTCATTAAC
>BLSH010039815.1:112945-134082 GCA_018402905.1 Glandirana rugosa
AGGTTTAAAAAAGTGAGAGTGAAGGGAGTTTGAAAAAATCGATCACCGCTTAGTTTTTGCTTTCCTCATCGCTAGGAAAAGAGATTTTTTACGTTAAAATTTACGTGAAGGTTTCACTTCCTGGGCCTCCCGTCTAAGTAAAATCATTTTCCGTGAGATCTGCTTGTTTACTAGAGAGAGTAGAGAATGATACGGGGTTTATTTCCAGTTATGTTGAAGAAGTTCTTTTACAATCTTCCATTATAATATCAACCCCCTCTAAGTTTACATCGAAAGCTGGTTAGGGACCTGTTTAGTTCCGGGGTACCATCGGTTGACGATGGTATGTCCCTCCAAACGTCAACTAAATTGTAAGATTGAAGGAGCTTGGCTATTCTGAGGCTTTCTCTTGATGGGTGTAGCAGTTGGCTACCATGGGGCCTTGATTTGTCCAGGGATTGGTCGAAAGCTACATTTGAATCTCCCCCAACTATAATATTACCTTCTAACATTTTCTTGAAGAAGTTGTATTGACCTTTATTTGGGGCATAGTAAGAGATGAGAGAGATCATTTGTTCGTCTAGAGTGCCTTTTACTAAAATGAATCTGCCCTCCGGGTCCTTCACTTTGGAAGTGCATTTAAAATTGCATTTTTTAGAGAAAAGGATCGCTACTCCTTTCGTTTTTGATTCGCCACTAGCTAAAAAAGTTTGAGGGAAGTGAGAGTGAAAAAATTTGGAATTATAACTAGAAGGGAAGTGGGTCTCCTGAAGCAGAATTATATCCAATTTCAAAGCTTTGAAGTGATCTCCTATTTTTTTCCATTTAATGGGGGAATTTAGACCTTGAACATTGTGGGTTGCGACCTTTAAAGGGCTTCTAGGTGGGTCAGCCATCGTTAACAGAGTATCTAGGAAATGCAAAAACTAGATGACTCACCTGAAGATGATAGGACTTGGGGACCCCGTAACCTTGCGTAATCTTGTACTCCGAAGTTGAAGCAACAGTCACCCTGGAAATGGGGAAAAGAAGAGAGAAGAAAAGGGAGAAGAGGAAAAGGAAATGAACAATATGCAAACTCATTTTAGCAAGCCAGGAAAGAAAGCTGAGGGGCTCTGAAAAGAGCCGTTTTCTCCTACAAAGGGAAGAATGACCAAGGGGGGAGAAAACATAGAGCCCCAAGGGTACCCTTTGCGATTTAACATATCGCCTGGTTATAATAACCAGACTGCCCGTCTCCGTTCTGTCAAAAATGGACAGGAGGAGAGGGGCGGAGGCGCAAGGGGGCCATCACCCGCCCAGAGGCCCTTAAAAGAACTTGTAGAGTATAAACAAAGACCAAACTTTAAACTTGAGCAAAACCGCTATCAAAATAGTCTACCTCTCCCTCCCATGGACTGGGGGGGTGAGGAGGACATTCAAACTAAAATGAGTCCGAAGACTGAGCTGAGTTCGTGAGTTCCTCCCGGAAAGGGAGGAATGTCAGTAGACCTTTCAGGAAAACCAGTAAAGGGGGATTCCCCACTTTAAAGAGGGGTGTCAGATTCTTCTGTGAGGGGGGACAACTTCACGGATCCAACCTTAAGGCTAATGGCAGTTGGGTACAGGGATTGGAGAAGGCTTTGATCAGTGTACCCCTTCACTGTCCTAAGTTTTATAACGGTGAGAAAGGATCAGGCGTAAATCCAGAGGAATTTAGGAGGAGATACCAGTGGGGTACTTTGCAGAGATATCTGTGAGCAGATGGAAAGTTTCATAAATAGGGAAGCTGTCTCCAGATCAAAGACCTTCCCTCCTCATAAAAAAGTTAATGAAGCCCTGAGGAAAGAAAGTTTAGTCAAGAGGGATAGGGCAGAGTAAAAAGCCCTCCGCAATGTGATGAGGGGAAGTTTAGAAATCCAAGAGAAATCCAAGAGGTGGAAATTTAGAGGCCCCCTCAGGGAGGCCCATTTTCTTTAGCCTGTTTTGACTTAGCCTTTTTCCAAAGAGGTGTTCTGGGACTTGTTGGAGTTTGCCTCTTTGAAGAGCTAGGGAAGTTGGAGGTGTCCATACTGGATTCTTGGGAGATCAGGTTTAGATGTAGGAGAAGTTTCTCCCCCTCATGAAGGGAAGAGAAAGTGTATTCCTTGCCCTTGAGGGAGAATTTGACGTCCAGTTCCAGACGATGTTTTGGTGTATCCGGGAGTAAGTTGGAGATCAGGTTATGTATTGCTTCTGGAATGTCCTTAATCTCTTCCGGCAGGCCCCTCACCCTGAAATTATATTGTCTGGATCTGTTTTCCAGGTCGTCAATTCTGGAGAGGGCCGTGTCCAATTGGTCCTGTAGGGAACTGAGGAGGTCTGAATTCTGATTTGAGGTTGCTGCGGTGGTTTCCAGCTTGTTCTCAATCGCTTCAATCCTGTGTCCTAACATTTGGAAATCCGATTTGATTTCCCCTGTTATGGTGGCAATCGTGTTAGCTAGTCCCTGTTCAAGGAGAGCCGAGAATTTATTGTAGAGACCTTCCACTTGTAAGGACAAGTCTTGGTTGGGGAGGATCGGAGTAGCCGATGAGGGGGTATTCGGTTCTAACTGTGGGGATGTCATGTCCCCCTGGAACCTCCCCAGTAGAGACTCGGTGGACGCGGGTGAGGGGGCAGCGGGTAAGGGCTGACCTCCCTTCATCGCCGGAGCAAAATTGAGAATAGCCGGGGAAATCACCGGTCTGGGATCAGGATAGCCCGATGATCCTGGCGTCTCAGGGAGGGGACCCTCTGTGTAAGGGCTTTCAGGGCCTCCTGAAGCCATCCCTGGGGCCCTGGACGCCCCTGAGTTCCCTTGAGGGGATGCCAAGGCAAATAGTTGACTCAGGTCCTTTTTGGCTGCAGGCCCAGACATGAAAGGAGGAGAGAGACTTATCAATCAGAAAATGTGGACCTTTTCTGGAAGTGTAATAAAAGGTGGTTTCCATGTTTAAACCTGTAATACTGTTCAATTAGTCCCTGCTGGAAGTGTATGGAGAATACAGACTACCAGACCTCTTTGTATATGGGTGTCTGACTAGGGGTGAACTCCCAATAGCTTAGAGGCTTCCCTGCAAGCCGTGGATTAGGCTGGAGAGCGAGCAGATTCTCAGAGGGTTTGAGGCATCATCAATTAGGCCTATGCGGTGGCCATCTTGGTACACCCGTGTGGTTGACTAAGGACTGATTGTCACATTTGGGCATTAAAATTTTGCACTAGCCACCTTGCTGTATAGTCCGCTTGTCCCACATAATCTCTTGATCCGGTTTTGGGGTTTTAAGGTTGTTACCTTGGTCCGGGATCTTTGTTAGGCTGCGGCCGCGGCCATCTTGGTGCACCCGCGAGGTGTGCTCCGGCTCCGGTTCTTCAACGCCGCTATCTCCCTCGATCCCGGAGAGATGCCCCAATGTAGCGGGGGGTAGCTGGGACAAAGGGCTGCCAGCTACCCGTGAGATGGCCTCTGTTCGTGCTGGCTAGAAGGGTCCCGGGCGGACGATGGTGCGGAGCTCCAAGCTAAGCGGCCATCCCGGAGCTCCCGCACATGCGCACTCCCCAACCACCCCCTTTTTAAGCTGCAATAGGCATCGGACAGGGATGTTTACTTGTTGGGTTCGCAATGTTTTACCTGACATGTAATGCTACACTCAAGCAAACGGGGAAGCGCCTGAAACTCCTCGCAACTGTGTGCAAAGCACACGATTGCAGCATGTTTGTTGACAAAAGGGGACTGAGAATGGGATTAAACTAGGGAGAGAGGAGGCATCACATTGCTTCCTCAGCACTTGTCAATAGCCACCTTCGGGAAAGGGAGATTTAGACCCATGTTTAAATCTACCCCGTTTAGTTTTTGAATTTGAACTGTCTGAGCAATTTCCAGTCTATTTCAAACACAACTTAGGTTTGAAAAAGTGAATTATTTTAGTGGGGTTGCGTTGTGTGGCATAATCAATATATATATATATATTTTTAATCTGCCTCAACATATTTTCTTATCTGTCCATAAAGTTTATTTTTTTTGTTAAATTCTTTATTTTTACAGTGCACGCAATAGAAAGAGTGTTCTTCACAGGACTAGCAAATCACGCCCGAAGCATGTTTCTGTACCTCCGTACCATCAATATCTCAAAATTTTCTTTACTTTGCATAGGTGGTTTGATCAGGCTTGACGCTGGCAACAAAAACCGATTTGGCCATCAATGTTAACTGACAAAGTGACAGATTAATGGTTGTGTTCAACTGACCTACACGTGAGGTTGAATGAAAATAATGGTAGAAGTATAACTTACACCTGCCATTCTTTCTGGTCACAGAATGAGAATCACAATGTTTTGCTTAGAATAAAGATCACGATTCTCCTGGCATAATATCTTCACATTATACAAAAAAGTTGGGCTAACTTTACCATTCAGCTTCTTTTTTTAATTCATTGACCTGTATTTTTTCCCAAAAAATTGCATCTGAAAGACTGCTGCGACCGCCATTTTATTCTCTAAGGTCTCCTCTGCTAAATAATAAAAAATATATATTTTTTTTAATGAATAATCATGCAGCGCTACTGCAACCATGTGTTGCAGGAAAGATATTTAAACAATTCCCCCATCAGCACAGGCAGCGCTGACAGGGGAACCCCTCCTGCCGAGCCATTGTCTTCTCCCCATGGAGGGTGGGGTAGGGGGGAAGCTGTCCCCACTGGGAGAAGACCGTGATTATAACTAGCGGCTATAGCAGCTGCTTGCGATAATCAGAAGGGAACCTGACAGGCTGGTTGTACCCAAGTTGATCGATCGATCATCTTGGTACATTCAGCCTGTCCATTAATGGTTCTAATCTCGGGATTTGAACCGTGTATGGCCGGCCTAAGTAATTAGCATTGCACATATCTGTCATCTATTTTTCCTTCTGTGAGCACCACAAGAAGCATCTAAAAACCTAGTGGTAGTGGCTGCTGACTTTGTAAATTGAATTATAGAGTCCCTTTAAGAAAAAAAGAATCTTCTGTTATTGTAAAACCCTTTCAGTGATGCATAATGATTTTTTTGTGCTATTGAGCCAGTGACTCAGACGCTTCATCTTCTCCCAGAACTGTTGTGGTGTTCTGGCTCAGTGAGCCTCTGTTTTTTTTTGCCGTCTTGTCTCTTTCTATGTATCAGCTCTCATCCAATCACTGTGTTTCCTGGAGAAATATAGTCAATCTGTCTTTTGTTTGTTGACTCTTGAATTTTTCCCCTGTGGTCATTGCTCCCTGAAAACTCTCGTTCTGCATTCATAATGTGTTAGGGAGATTTTCAGACAAATTTCAGCAAAAAAAAAAGATATTTATAGGGAGCGCCTAGTGAAAAAGTTGGTTTAACTTTGCACGTACATTCTCCCCATCTCCTTGTTCCCTGCTGCACTTCAATCCATGGATGATTAACAGGGTTCCAGGGGCTTGAAAGCTGCGCTTTTCTACCCCTTCTTTCCTTAGGAACACCAGGATGGAGCAGAGTGATTCTGATTAGTTAGTGGTCACATGACAATAAGGCCTCTTTCACACATGCTGTCGGATCAGGTCTGCCTGTCAGTTTTTCAGGCGGACCTGATCAGAAGCTCCATTCACCTCTATGGAGTAACAGATTTCAGTGGTGACATGTCCACTGACATCCGCCACTATCTGATCCAGTCTGCTAAATCCAGGCAGTTGGAAACCCTATTTTCCATCCGTCGATCGGATCTAGTGGAATCGGATGAAAACGGACAGGTGGATCCGTTTTCATCTGATCTACCATAGAGCACAGTGGGGCTATTACAGGTCCATGTCTGCACAGTGAGCGGAGACGGACCGGTCATCCGCTGGCTCAGCGGTGATCAACGGAGCCATCCCTGATGAGCTAGCGGAGTCCGTCAAAATGGACATGCCACGTGTTAAAGGACCCTTAAAATCACTCTGATTCATCCCTGAAGATTACTATGACTTGAAATACCTGGACCCCTACACCGGCTGCTTATGCAGTGAAAGCTAATCATCCATGGAGGTAGGTACCGCAGGGCCCCGGGGAGGTTAGGGTGTACAGTGTTAGTTCACCTTTTAGTTTCTTCTGAAGGGGTGAGATTATGTTAAAATACAGGGCTAAAAAAATTCTGTGTTATTTAGTGCCAGTGGTCACAGTCTAGAAATATGTTTCTATTTGGCAGCAGTTGAAAGCTGTCAAAAAGGATGGGTTTGATTTCTCAGGTGTTAAAGCGTTTGTTAACCCAAAAAAAAAATGCTGCTCCTGTCTCTTTAATGTGCAATTAGCAGCATGGTGCTTTTGCTTTTTAAATTATCCCTGTGTATCCCCTAAAATACCTGTTTGATCATGCCAGGTCATGACCCCCCCCCCCCCCCGGAGGGCTGACTCACCTATCATATTAGCTGATCCTGAGAGCCCCGTGGTCTGTGCAGTCTGTCACTAGCAGCTCTCCTATTCTCCTCTGCCTGTCTTAAACTCCCCCTCTCTCTCACTGGCATTACATAGAGTCTCTTCTCTGCTCTCATAATTAACTTTTAAAGCCCCTATTCCCGGTGCATTAGAACAAGAAGTTCCCCTGTGTCCGTGTTATATCATAAATATTCTTATCTATATAGATAACGCTCCAGCTTCCGACACACGGCTCTCTCTCCTCTTCTCTTCAGCTGGTCAGTAGCAGTGCTGGGCCCCACCCACAGGAATTTTTGCTGAGCAGAGGAGAGAGAAAAATGACAACTGAACCGAGGAAGCCTGTGTTTTATCGATACAGATAAGTGTGTGTGTGTGTGTGTGTGTGTGTGTGTTATAACACAGGCACAGGGGAACTTATTGTGCTAATACAGAGGGAATGGGAGCAATTTATTCAAGTGGCTTAACAACCACTTTAAGTGCTTTGATTACCTTGCTTTCTGGGATATATCCATATGTACTTCACTGTAAATTATAATTTCACCTACGTTCACTGACAGACGCAGCCCTTCATTGACAAGTGGGGTTTATGCACATCCTTCTAGAAGTAGACTAGGCAAATAGAAAAAAAGCAAGCTGACCCCTCCCAGGGGGCCGTCCTCACTCCGGAGGGGGGGGGCTGGGCGTTTTGTTTGCGGAATATGCCAGCCGGTGGAGGGTTCAGGGCTACAGGTTTCTCCTTTTTTTGTTTGGTCTGTCTTCACCCCCCTCCTTCACCCCCCCTCCCCGCACTGCTGCGCTAAAACCGCCATACGGCGATCTGCCACCATTTTGCGGCGGATCGCCACCATTTTGCCATAGCCACGGCCATTTTCTGGGCTATTTTGGCCTCTAGTGATTGCTCGTCTGCCATTTTGCCGTAGTCGCGGCCTGTGTGGAGCATGCTTTGGCCTCTTGTGATCGCTCAACGGCCATTTTTGATGTGCCGGCTGAAGAAAATGCGCGGCTGGCGCGGTTTCTTCCTCTCTTCCTCTGGGACAGTGTGGAAGACACAGTGACTGTGAAGGCTCCTGACAGGCGGTCAAGCACTCCTATTGGGACACAGCGCTTGATGGGCAATTATTAAACAGCAAGTATAGCTGGCTCTCCCTGGGGTGTCGGTAGCGGTGGGTGCAGTCCTGGGTATTTCCAGTTGCTCTGTGGGGCAGTGGTGGGGCTGGGGGTGTCGGGGCCTATTGGCCTAGCAAGTGTTCCGGTGGCACAATGGCGGCTGAACCTGCGGGTTATTCTCGGGAGGGATCTGTGGAAGCGCAAGCTGCGCTGGGTCCTCTGGTTCCCCTGGATCAGTTAAAGTCCATATTGGGGGAGTTTTTCTCCCGGGAGGTGCCGAGCCGTGCTAAGCGGGTGGCTAAAAAGCGTCCACCCCCCCTCCTTCTTCAGAGGAGGATTCTGAACTGGAAGGGGCCTCAGTGGTCACGGGGACCCCCGTGGAGCTCTCAGATTGTGAACTGGAGCCCTCGGATGGTGAGGAAGACCTGGGGGCCTCGGTGGCGCGCGAGAGGGTGCTGGTGACCTCCCTGATCACCAATATCCATGCGTCTTTACGCCTGGACCAGCCCAGGGAGTCGCAGGAGGCTGCCTACGTTTGTGGGTCCTCGGTCCCCTAGGGCATATCCTTATGATCAATTTTTTGATCAGCTGGTTTATAAGGAATGGCAGCGTCCACAGAATTCCTTTTCATTGCCCAAATATTTTGCTGTGCGCTATCCCTTTGAGGACAGTTTTGTGCAGAAGTGGGCAGTGGACCCTTAGGTGGCTCGTCTGAATAAGGCAACGACCATCCCCTTGGAGGGGTCTCCATCTTTTAAGATTCCGGCCGATAGGCGGAGGGAGGCGGTATCCAAGGCACTTTTCTTGGTGGTGGGGTCGGCCATGAGACCAGCTCTGGTGTCGGCCATGGTGGTGCAATCCCTTACGGAGTGTGCGACTGAGTTGCACAATGCGTTGAGCTGCGGATGTTCGCCTGAGGCTTCACAGCGGACGGACCATTTGATACAGGGTCTCCGGTACCTCTGTGACGCAGCTTTGGACCTGCTCCCCATGCTGTCTAAGATGTCTGTTTTTGCAGTCATTATCAGACGGTTGCTGTGGTTACGCTGTTGGTCGGGTGACCACGCGTCCAAAAAGGGCCTCACGGATCTTCCTTTTCAGCGTGGTCGGCTCTTTGGGGCACAATTGGATGAAATCATTAAGGATTTCATCGGGGGGAAGAGTACCTTTCTCCCGGAGCCCAGGCGGCGGGAATTCCGCCATAAGCAGGGTCCTGCTTCTTTGGGTCAGAAGCGTTTTTTTCGTGCGCCCGGTGCAGCGGGCAAGAGCTCAAGGCCCGGCAAGTCTGCCTCGGGGTCCGGTAAGCGGCCCTGGCAGCGCAAGAACGAAAAGACGGAGGAAAAGTCCTCTTCCTCATGATTGGTTGCCCCCACCCGACTCTCGGGTAGGGGCCGACTTCAGGGGTTCGCAGACAGGTGGACTGCCCGCATTTCCGACCGGTGGGTACAGGAAGTGGTGTCCTCCGGATACAGGATAGAGTTCAGCACTCTACCCCCAGACCGGTTCTTCCCATCGAATTTGAGACTCCCTCAGAGGCGTCGAGAGGCTCTCCTAGGGGCTGTTCAGACGCTCTCTGAACAAGGGGGGATTGTGTCGGTACCTCCGCTGGAAAGGTTCGTGGCTTCTATTCAAACCTCTTTGTGGTGCCCAAGAAGGGTGGGGTCAGGCCAGTTCTGGACCTAAAAGCGCTAAACCACTTTGCGAAGGCACGAAAATTCAGGATGGAATCTGTCCGTTTGGTCGTGGCTGCCCTGCACCAAGTGGACATCATGGCGTCTCTGGACATTAGGGACGTGTATCTCCATGTTCCCATTTGTCTCCGGCACCAGCGCTTCCTGCACTTTGCGGTGGGGGACCTACATTACCAATTTGTGGCACTTCCCTTCGGTCTGGCCTTGGCTCCTCGGGTATTCACCAAGCTGGTGTCTCCGGTGCTGGTGCTATTGAGGCAGAGAGGCATTGCAGTGGCAGCATACCTCGACGACTTACTCCTGCGAGCGGAGTCTGCTTCGACCCTGGAGGAGAATGTGGCTATCACCATGGCCTCATTGAGAGACTTCGTCTGGCTGATCAACCTGCAGTAGTCGACGTTGACCCCGTCCTGTCGACTGGAATATCTGGGTCTGATTCTGGACATGGAGCAGGTGAAGGTGTTCTTACCTCTGGCCAAGTTGCTGACACTGCAAGCAGCGGTGCGAACCCTGCTGTCACGCCAGTGGTCCTCCTTACGGTTCTATATGTGGGTGTTGGGGCTCATGGTCTCGGCCTTCGAGGCGATACCTTACGCCCAGAGTCACACTCGGCTCCTGCAGCGAGCGATTCTGTCACGGGACAAGTCTCCGTTGTCCCAGGACCAGCTGATCAGATTGGATCATCAGACCAGAGGATTGTGGCCTGGTGGCTTCGGGCCCAGCTCTAACATTGGGAAAGTTGTTTCTTCCCCTGAATTGGTCGATAGTCACGACGGACGCCAGCCTATCGAGCTGGGGAGGGGTCCTGGGGCAGTTGTCTGCTCAAGGCCGTTGGTCTGCGCAGGAATCCCGCCTTCCGATAAATGTGCTGGAGTTGAGGGCGATCATGCTCTGTCTCTCCCACTGGTCGGCAAGGCTGCGCGGCCTCCCGGTTCGGGTTCAGTCGACAACTACACGGCAGTGGCGTACGTGAACCATCAGGGCTGAACAAGGAGCTCGGCAGCAGCTGTGGAAGCGGTCCACATTCTGAGATGGGCAGAACTTCACGTGCCGGCAATCTCCGCCATTTACATTCCGGGCGTAGAAAATTGGCAGGCGGACTTTCTCAGTCGCCAGACGCTGGATCTGGTCCCTACATCCAGAGGAGTTCCGTCAGGTTTGCCACAGGTGGGGCACGCCAGACATGGACCTATTGGCGTCCAGGTTCAATCACAAGGTGCAGACCTTCATGTGCCGAAAAAGGGATCCGTTGGCGGCCGCCACGGGCGCGTTGGTGGCGCCTTGGGGTCGGTACCGGCTCCTGTATGCTTTCCCTCCGCTCAAGCTTCTACCACGGCTACGGTGCAGGGTAGAAGCGGAGGGGATCCCGAGAATCCTGATAGCTCCGGATTGGCCTCGGCGCCCTTGGTACGCCGACGTGGTGCGGATAGTGACAGATGTCCCCTGGCGTCTTCCGCTACGCGAAGATCTGCTGTCACAGGGACCCATTCTTCACCCTGCTTTACCCTCGCTGGCTTTGACGGCTTGGCTATTGAGTCCCAGGTGTTGAGGAATAGGGGCGTCTCTGTCTCCGTGATCCCTACCATGCTTAAGGCGCGCAAGTGTACTTCGCGCAAGATATATCATCGCACCTGGAAGGCCTATATTACCTGGTGTGAGGCAGGGGGTGGAACCCCCGCTCTTACATTGTGACCCGGGTGCTGGCCTTCTTGCAGCAAGGCCTGGATAACAAATTGGCATTGAGTACACTCAAGGGTCAGATTTCGGCTCTGTCGATTCTGTTTCAATGCCCTTTAGCTTCACATTCGTTGATGCGTTCATTTGTACAGGGGGTACGCCATGTGGCTCCTCAGGCATGGTCACCCTTGGTGCCGTGGGATTTAAATTTGGTACTTTCTGTACTGCAGAAACCGTCATATGAGAAAATCAGGGATATTCCCTTACAGTTGCTGTCACATAAGGTGGCTTTCTTGGTGGCCATTACATCCGCTAGGCGGGTGTCTGAGTTGGCGGCGTTGTCATGTAGGTCTCCCTACTTGGTCCTTCATAAGGATAAGGCGGTCCTGCGACCTTCACCTTCGTTCATGCCGAAGGTGGTTTCCTCTTTTCACATTAATGTGGATATTGTTCTCCCTTCATTATGTCCGCACCCGTCGCATCCCAAGGAGAATGAGTTGCATTTTCTGGATGCCGTGAGGGCTTTGCGAGTGTATTTGGCGGCTACAGCTTCTTTTCGGAAGTCTGATGCGTTGTTTGTACTGACAGAAGACCCGCGCAAAGGGTTGGGGGCCTCGTCGGCTACTGTCTCCCGATGCATCAGACAGACCGTGACCCATGCGTATACTGTTCGGGGCAAAGTCACCCCTTTTTCAGTCACGGCTCATTCCACCAGCGTGATTAGCACTTCTTGGGTCTTCAGACACCAGGCTTCGGTGTCCCAGGTGTGCAATGCGGCTACTTGGGCCTCGGTGCACACTTTTTTGTTAAGTTTTACAAAGTTGATGTGGTCATAAAGTTTTACAGGCGGTGGTGTAGGCGCGTCTGGCGCCTCCTGAGAGGATTCTGTTGGGTACAATTGATATTGTTTACCCACCCCTCTTGAATGACACTGCTTTGGGACATCCCCACTTGTCAATGAAGGGCTGCGTCTGTAAGTGAACGTAGGAGAAAATAGGATTTTATTAAGAACTTACCGTAAAATCCTTTTCTCTGAGTTCACTGACAGACGCAGCACCCACCCCTCTGTGTTGCGTTTGTACGGCTTTTTACAAATTGATATGCTATGCAGAGTTGGGGGATTATATGCTGGAGTGAGGACGGCCCCCTGGGAGGGGTCACCTTCCTTTTTTCTATTTGCCTAGTCTACTCCTAGTAGGATGTGTATAAACCGCACTTGTCAATGAAGGGCTACTTGAAACCCTTGCAAGCAAGTTTGTGGGCCCAATTCTTTCACTATACTCTGATGACTCACAACTCATACAGGAACTAAACAGCAAAACATTCCCATTGTAGCACTGGAGCTTGTATTTTTATTTTCTGGAAGCTTTGGACCTGTTCAGCTTTGACTTGCTGGGCAGGGATAGTGATCCCACTCTGGAGGAAATTTTAACTTTGACAACTACAATATTCCATGTTACATTCAATTCCGAACCACTATAGTACTTGACTGGTGTTTGCAGGTTCTTCCTGTGTCTGCGTGGGTTTCCTCTGGATACTCTCGTTTCCTCCCACACTCCAAATTCATGCTGGTATAATTGGTTCCTGTCTCAATTGGCCCTATTATGTGTATGTATGGATGTGAATTGGGGCCCTTTAGATTGTAAGCTCCTTGAGGGCAGGGACTGATGTGAATGTACAGTATATGTATGTAAAGTACTGCGTAAATTGACAACGCTATATAAGTACCTGTAATAAATAAATAAAATATTAAGGAGATTTTTTTGGGGTCATAAAGTGAACAAACAGTACTCCTTGAAGTAGCTGCAAGAGACTTAAATCCTTGCATTACCTTGTATATGCCTGCAAGTTACATGTTAAGGGCCTTTACTTTTGCCTGACACATAGTTAACGGCCATTTATTTAGGAACCAAGACACTGTAACCACAAAAGTTGGTCAAATGGACCCTTAAATTACAGGATAAGCTCTATTGCAAGTGGGGTTTAACTGTGAATAGGGCAAGAAGTTTGGGCTTTCTGTGTACTTGGGATCCAAGGGCTCTTTGGGTACACAGTCCTGACAGGCAGGAGACTGTCTGTCCATTTTACACACAATCCCTGTGGCTGCAGTCACCAGATTGTGTGGACTGGCAGCAAAAGGGTTAAAGCCTAGTGGCCGAAATGCATTGGTATTTTAAGGCTGTTTTTCACCTCTATTAATAAAGAATCATGTTTTAGCCAATTTTCCTGGTGCCAGCCTTTCCCTTTCTACATAAAATGTCACACCCTTTAGGCTAAAGAGCAATGTAACAGATATGTAGTCCCCATTACAGTTGTTTTTGCCGTTCATCCCCTACCACACCATCACTTGAAATTTTTTTTATGTAGACCAGGGGTCTCCAAACTTTCTAAACAAAGGGCCAGTTTACTGTCTTTCAAACTTTAGGGGGGTCGAGCTGTGGCCAGTGGGAGAAGAAAATGTCCTGATGTCAGTGGGATTAAACAATTCACCGTGATTAGTATTAGGGGGAGTTGTACTGCCCCATTGTTTGTGTCACTGAGAGGAATAGTTCCCCATTCTTGGTGTCAATGGGAGAATTAATGCCCCATCAATTGTGTCAGTGAGAGGAATAATTTTCCCATCATTGGTGTCAGTGGGAGGAATAGGGCCTCACCATTGGTACTAGTGGAAGGAATAGTGCCCCATTGTTGGTGTCAGTGGGACGAATAGTGCTCCGTCATTGGTGTCACTGGGAGAAATAGTGCCCCATCGTTTGTATCAGTGGAAGGAATTATGCCTCACTGTTCATGTCAGCGGGGCGAAATGGTGCCCCATCGTTGGCATCAGTGGAAGGAATAGTGCCCAATCATTGGTGTCAGTGGGAGGAATAGTGCCCCATCATTGGTATCAGTGGAAGGAATAGTGCCCAATCATTGGTGTCAGTGGGAGGAATAGTGCCCCATCATTGGTGTCAGTGGGAGGAATAGTGCCCCATTGTTGGTATCAAAGGGAATAATAGTGCCCCATCATCGGTAGCAATGGGAGGAGTAGTGTGCCATAGTTGGGGTCAGTAAGAGGACTAGTGCCCCACTGTATGTGTCAATGGCAGGAACTATGTTTCACTGTTGACAGTGTGGAGAACAATGCCCCAAGGGCCGGATAAAAGCAAGCAAAGGGCCGCAGTTTGGAGACCACTGTTTTAGACTATTGGCATAGGAGGTAGAAAGATGAAAAGACGACTTCATCACACCTCCTGAATGCTATCCTGACTCAATGAATGTTTTTTAGTAGCTTACACAAGGTGCTTTTAGCTTTATGGGCTTTACTTGTCTATGCTTTATTCACATAGTATTTTTTATTTTTTTTTAAGTCTGCAGGTGGTGCTGTCATGGAGGATGAACCGGGAGTTTTCAAACTTCCACATACCATCACAATCTTGTTTGAGGATCCTCTGTAATGGCACAGTAATAATTTCCTACTTCTAATAATAAGGCATTGCATTGTGTACATGCATATGTCTGATACTGATACACTGAAGAGTTGCAGTAGGGCAAGCAGGGAAACCTCCAGGTGGTGCTGTTGTGGAGGATTCCTGAAAAAGCATTACCTGTAAAGTAAATCTAAACCGTCCTTCTTTCTTTTTTTTCTTTTTTTTTCTTTTAAGTTCATCTTGTATATCATGCTTATGTATGCAGCAAATACATCATTTGAAAAGTTATGTTAAAAGCATTGCTTTATTTCCTATAGAAAGCCATAGAGTAACATGTCATTATGTAACATCATACAGGCCTGTCTTACAGGTACAGCTGCTCACCTCCACTACCGGTACACATTATATCCATAACAGCCGCTAATTGTTAATCACTACTGCAGTAGTGATGTCACAGCGACAGTGTAATTGCACTGTTCTTTTCAAGTTGAAATTATACAGACAATAGTGGACATTGTAGAGACCAATTATGCCCATTTAAGTCGAGGTAACCTATGGCTTAAAATCTAAATGCTTTATATCTGCTAACAAAAAGGGCTTGTTTTTAGTTTTTTTTTTTTTTTTTTTATCTCCGTAGGTTGACAAGATATTTTTGTTTTTCACATATGTACAAAGCACACATTATCTTTTGTTATGTCAACTCAAAGTAACAGCACATTGCCCTTTGTAATAATACAGGTGGTGGTAATAATATGGAGGAGGGGATTAATGGAGGTTTAATGCACAGTTCATTCAGTGATATGATTGTACTCCTTTTTTTTCCCCTCATCATGTTGTTCAAAGGCAGAATAGAAGTTTCAAAAAGAGGGGTTATAAAATTTGGATTAGGTAAGTGACGTTTGTAGGAAAATAGACAGATTTGCAGCACTCCATGGGTGAATTCTTTAGCTTGCGATTTATTGATTGCAAAGGCACATACAGGTACAGGTAGGTAGACGCGTTTCACTTGATATGTATGAGCTTAGTCATTAGTAATGACTAAGCTCGTACCTATCGAGTGAAACTCGTCTACCTACCTGTTCCTGTATGTGCCTTTGCAATCAATAAACCGCAAGCTAAAGAATTCACCCGTGGAGTGCTGCAAATCTGTCTATTTTCCTGAAAGATATACGGCGGCGGGCCGTGGCAGGCACCCGGGGTCATCTACAAGTCCACCTCTCCTAGCCTGAGCGGTGTATGGTTGTTCTTTTGGATAAGTGAAGTTTGTATATTGGATTTGCATCTATGCCTCCGACCTTCACATCTGGCGGCTCAAATTTTCAGGTTCATTGATTTCTGCAACTCCTTTCCAGAGGTCAGAGGTTATACTCGAGACCAACGATTTTCAACTATGGATCTTCTGGTTGACCTCTCTTTTGGTGATGGCTGCATAGTTCTCAGGTTAGCGCAACTTGGCATAGCCAGCTACATAAACCCTGTGATCTATTTAGGTGGCATTCTGACCATCACTGTAAAGAACATTGTTCCCTCTAGACACCAATAGGAGAGCCATTTTCCCCAATAACTACCAATGGATTTGGTTTTTGCAAGGGTTCCTTAAGACCTGAAAATAGTTTTAAGGGTTCCTCTGTGGTGCAATGTTTGAGATAATGTGCCAGATGTATAATACCAGCCCTATCTGTTACCAGGCACAACAGGCAGGACATTTGCAAGTCCTCAGACAGAGCAAATTGCATGGTAGCTGAGTCAACAGAATGATGGCAAGGTCAGACCAAACAATATTCAAGCTCCAGTCGGGTATAAGGAGCAATGGCTGACAACAGCAATGGTACTGTACAGGCTGATGATCAGGATAAGCTTAGACAAGCTGTGTACAAACAGTCCAAGCAATACATAGGAACAATCATATGCTTGAACAGTCAGAAAAAAGTTAGAGACAGTGGTTGGGGAGGCAGTAAAACCCTGTGGTTGAACCCCCAACTAATCCCCCTTTAGCTGCAGAGGCAGGGGGGATGTACACATGCCACTGCAGGAATTCTACCTGTCACCTTTGTAAGTTACATTTATAATTCTATATGTGTCCTATTTCCATGGAATTGATATACGATCGCATTATGGACTAAGTGCTATGGAAAATTATGTAAAATGTAGATCCTGTGCATTAATAGTATGTTTTCCCATTGGTTTCCCTTTTCTTATTTTCATTCTGTATACACTGTTGCCTTTATTTCATAAGGCCAGGTTCACAACTATCCATGTCTGCGTTTGTCTGATTTTTTTAACTTTTGTTGTATCGCATTTTCATGCACTTTCATTATTCCAATGGGAAACGAAAGGCATGAAAATGCACAAAAAAAGGGACATGCATCATTTTACAAACTGCACCACAAAGTTCGGAACTGCCTCGTTGCATAACATTGCTTCTTAAAATGCAAAGGTGTGAGGAGGAAACGCTTTGCAGAATGTTCAAATGTGCAGTTAACCAGAACAGATCAGATTTTACCTTTCCTCAATCTTGGATTGTCAAAGCAATCCAGGATTATTGAAAATGGGAAAAAATAGCAGCCACATTCCAATTAACACTTCCTGCAGTGTTTTTAATAACCAGTGAACTGACTACGTACAGTAATGTCTCCAACCCAAAACTGACCTTCCTTGATGTGTTTTACCACTCCTGGCTTGCTCACTAGAATAGGGGGAAGTCCAAGATTTTTGCTGATTGGCTACTATGGACTTGCCGACTCTCAGATCACTGTTTCAATTTATTAGAAGGATTCTGCATACTTTGTTGTGCCTCCAAAGTATTCTTCTGACAGATATATTTTCAAAAAAAAGGTACATCAATAACATTTTAAATGGTATTCGTCACCTGTTTTGTTCTATTAAATTCAAGCTAAACTCAAAAATGAAGGTTAGCTATGGTGTAGGGAATCTCTAGAAATGTTAATTGTGCCTAAGCAGTATTTTGTCTTTGTCTTGACTTCCTTGTGATAGTAATTCACTTCCTGTGCCTTGAGCTTTATACCTGTATATCTGCAATGTGAGATAATCTAAGGTAGGGGTCTCCAAACTTTCTAAACATGGACCAGTTAATTGTCCTTCAGACTTTAGGGGGGCTGGACTTTGGTCAGAGGTAGTGGAAATATTCTTGACATCAGTGGGAGTAAACATTGCCACATTTGGTATTTGGGGGAAGAATATTGCCCCATTGTTGGTGGCAGTGGGAGGAATAGTGGCCCATTGTTGGTGGCAGTGGGAGGCATAGTGCCCCATTGTTGGTGGCAGTGGGAGGAATAGTGCCCCATTGTTGGTGGCAGTGGGAGGAATAGTGCTCCAAGGGCCGGGTAAAGGCAAGCAAAGGGCTACAGTTTGGAGACCATTGATCTAAGGCACCGCTGCCTCTCACTGCTGGTCTAATCAGATTTGTGGAGATATTTTGTGCTGATCACTGTGCTCCTTACTGGAGACAAAGCTGCAGTGCGAGTGTTTCCCTGCTGCTTCTGCGTTGGATTTGCATTGGGTTTGCGATTTCTGTACCTCTTCTGTTGCTGCTTAATTATTCCCCTATCAGTCATTATTTTGTCATTCATAAGGGGGCAATTATGATATGAGCAAGCAGAGCTCTGCCTCCACCAAGATGGGTCTCCACACACAGTGCATAAGAGGGCATGATAAATCATTCATGGGGGAAAGATCAGCTGCAGGGAGCCTATAGTAATTATTGGTGACTAGTCCTTTGCTCTCCTTGCGTTTTCTATACACAGTTTCCACAGCACAGGACCTCTGTAAGCCTGTGCAGGCTCTTGCTGCATCCACTAAGAAGAATCTGTTACTTTGCCCATTCAGAAAGCACAGTATCTTGGGGAAGGGGGCATGCTTCTTCATAACCAGAAGCACTGGCTGTTTTTGAGGTTTCCAACTGATAAATGGAACAGTGGAGGAACATGGTGAATGTGGCTATCCATATGTGGGAGGAAGTGAACTGTCAAGAGAACATGTCAATTTGCCTAGTATGGGCTTTAAGTCGCATAACACATGTTCAAATATTTATTTGTTGCAACAGAAGGAAAAGAAGACACAGTTTTCTCTTCAAATTGACTCAGAATGCGGTCATTCCATTTTTGAATGACAGGTCTGCTTTATTAGCACGTAAAATGTGAGCAAATTGAAGATTCGCTGTCAGAATTTCTTCTAAGAAAGAATAATCTCCATCTTCAATCATTAGACAGCCCAGCAGGGTGTGATTCTGATGTGTGAAAACATGTAACTCGACCATTATGGATGTAGTAGAGTAATTCAGCTTTATCTCAAGATTTAAAAAAGAACAAAACTTTTACATCACGCCTATCAGAAGGAATAGGACATTATGACTTTGCAGAACAATCTGGCTTTAGTCTTATTATTTATCAAGTCAATATATGAACATTGCTGGTAATATGTCAACCAGCCCCTGAAAGAGAGGTATCAGAATGACTGCCCGCATTAGAGCAGCGGGTTCTTTTTTGAGTTGTGTCATCATGCCAACATTTAACGTAGGCATCGTGTTAGTTTGGAAGTTTGATAGCATATTGTAGTGCTTTATGCTGATAACAAGCACCACAACAAAATTAGTAATTGTATTGAAACTCAATTAAAGTGATTTTGTTACAGGATTTTTTTTTAATCCCCATGTGTCTGGCAGATCTCCATCCCTGCCCAGTCCTGGAGTTGAGGAAAGTAATTTCTTCCCATGCCCTATAAGGCGGTGACAATGAATGCCAGCCTTGCGTTGTGTGTTCCATGTGTGTGTCCTCAGTGGAGTTGAGACCCCCACAATGTTACCCAATTAGGGTACACAATACTACTTCAGTGGCTTACACAAAACATGGAGGGGGTGGTATGAGAAGTTGAGTTGCCCTAAGAAAAGCAAACAAAGTGGTTGTAAACCCTTTACAACCACTTTTATCTACAGGTAAGCCTATAATAAGGCTTACCTGTAGGTACCATGAATATCTCCTAAAGTTGCACAGTTTAGGAGATATTCACTGTATAGGCTTGTGCCAACATCATTCGCACAGAAGAATCGGCCTGCTTGTTGCCTTTCTATAGCACCGCGCCGTGACCGGACCTGGAAGTAACTACGGTGGAAGATGTCCGCCCGGTACTCCGAGTGCCGACTCCGATTCATGGCATCGCTCTAAGGTAAGTATTTCATAATGAGCTAGTATGCGGTGCGTACTAGCTCATCATGCCTTTCTCTTGCAGGGGTTTTTTTTTTTTTTATTATTATTTTTTTAAGTTTTACTACCTCTTTAATCCTCTCCTGGGTAGAAATTCACATTCCACCTCTTGCTGCTGTCCACATTCCTGGCATGGACAATAGGCAAATGGTCTCCACTCCATGAGATATTCCAGACAAAGGGGTGGACAGGAGAGGCGGCTGCCCCAGGCACAGCGGTGTACTGTAGAGATTGAGGCTCCGTGTAGTGATCTCATTCTGCTTACAAGGCTGACAGTGGTTGTGACAGTGCCACCATTGCCACTTCTGTCAGCATGGCGCTAGAGTCAGCAAAAAGGGGAGAGAGCCAGGAGGAGGTATGGGCTGTTGTTCCCTTCTCCTCACCCCCCCCTTTGTTTTCCCGCCAGTGCAGCATTCCTGTATTTAGAACCCAGCTGTGGTGTTCCGACACACAGGGGCTGCATTGACCGAAGGGAGGAGAGAGAACACAGCCAGCACTGTGCTAGAGGAGTGGAGGAGAAAGCAGGGTGAAGTTCTCTCCCCCTCCAGCTCCTCCTTCCTCCTGTATTTCTGTGAACACAGCTGCCAGCTTCTGAATGCAGGATCGCTGTCAGATCGGAACAGTCCTGGGTTTGCTTACCCTCCCTTTACACATTCTTCTGTTATCTTACCTCCTCTGGGTACTTCCTCCCCACACTGGCAGCAGGAATTGCAAGTAGGGGGCAGATAAGGAAACCCTGCAAAGTTCCAATCTGACAGCAGCCCCTGAGGAGCAAAGGTATAAATAACTTAATTTGAATTCATTTTAAGAATGGGCTTGAAGGTAAACCATTCATATGAATGTGTAAAGCTGAATTGAGGACAATGGTGACTTTCCACTGTACTCACAGATCAGAATTATGAATTGATTTGCTAATAAACCTAAATCTATTCATAAATGTACAAAAAAAAAAAGAATTCTAAAACATAAATAACTTTTCTCTTACGTTCACTGACAGACGCAGCCCTTCATTTGACAAGTGGGGGTTTATGCACATCCTACCAGGAGTAGACTAGGCAAATAGAAAGAAAGCAAGCTGACCCCTCCCAGGGGGCCGTCCTCACTCCAGCATTTAACCCCCCTACTCTGTATAGCATATCAGTTTTTTAATGCCTAGTGCAAGGAGTTAGACCTAGTTCCCTTATGGGATCTGCGGTTTCCCATTTTTCACTGCTTTTCTCAAGCTATCTGATGCAGACTGCTATCAAGAAGCCGGCTGGGTCATAGAGGATATCCAGAATCCTGAACTTTCCCCAGCACGGCCGACAGATGCGAGCCACCCTTAGCCTTGGCGGGGTCCGCCGCATCGTGCCCCTTCCGTGCAGGTGGCCAGTGGGTGATCCCCACTTGCGCCCAGTGACCGGACTCTGTTCCCGTCCAGGGGCCTTTTGGCCAGCAGCATCCCTCTCCGGCAGTGGGAGGAAGGTCTGCAACCGGGTGGCTACCTGCTATGCCCGTCGGACTGGTGAGTGACCCTCTCTCCCCCCTAGGGGCGCGGAAAGGGGGGGCTGGGTGGATTTTAGGTGTCTGGGCCGGCCTGGTGGAGGGTTTCTTCTAGGGCTCAGGGCCCCCCTGGGTTTTCTCTCTCCCCTCCTGCACCCCCCCCCCCCCCC
>BLSH010039815.1:143770-173168 GCA_018402905.1 Glandirana rugosa
TTTTTTTCGAGAAAGACCGAGACACCATTGACTTTTTATCTTGAACGATTTTCTTTTTCTTGGAATTTTTTTTTTTCTTCTCCAGTCTTTTACAGGCAAGTTGATCCTGTGTTCTTTTTTTTTTCCTCCGTTGTCCTAGTTGAACGGACATTTTCTGACCTCTTCTTTTTTTTTTTAAGGTTCTTTTTCTTTTAGCAAGTTCTATTTTTCAGTTACCACAGAGCCAGAAAGAGCTTTTTTTTATGCAGCTTTCCGGATTGGCTGATCATCGACATTGCCACAGAAGCTGCACCAAGACCATGCTGAGAAGAAGCGAGATGGCCTATAATGTGTCCTAGGACCTTGGGCTCTGCTGAAAGCGCTTGTCTAGGCATCTGTGTGCAACGTGTGAGTCAACCACAGTGTGTGTTACAGGTCCAGGGCTGTAGTGTACCAATCTAGTGGAACCCTGCTCTTGAAGACCCCTTTGGGGGGGAAGGGGGGTATCTCTGCTGGGGGGACAAAGACTTTCTGGTATGTGCATGTAACTTTTGACCTGCATGGACTTCTTTCAGAACTTGAGTCTACACAGGGGATCATCCAGTTCACTATGGCAGTAAGTACTGGGGCTTTGCCTTGGTCTATAGAGCCAGTGCATGGTATTGTCTCCTACTTAATCCTTTGGGGTTGGTATTCAGATGTGAGCCGTCCTATAAAGGGCGATGCAGCATTTTTTTTTAATGTGTTGCACCCACTTCACAGGTTTGCAACACGCTGACTGGGTTTCCTACCCACGCTGGGGCTGCAACACATTCTGTTTCTGTTCACATGCACTGTCACTCCTATCTCGCACTCGGCCTGAGGAATTTGCTGCTCACTGCAGCTTCTTTCCCCTCTGCTACAGCTGCCTCCCAGTGACCTGGTCACAGTCAGTCTATTTAACCCTTCTTTCTCTAGCAGTTGTTCAGTGAGTACCCATATGCGATATTTTTTTTCTCACACTGACAGGTCTTTCCAGCTCATAAACCAAAAAAGAAAGACACACCTGAAAAAGTTAAAGAAGAGTCTAAGGCAGGTGCAGTGGATTTCTTACAAGGACATTGTTCTGCCTTTTCTCTGTCCTACTCTGAAACATCCTAAGGCACTTTCTCTCCATTGTCTTGACCTGAAGTTCCCCACACGGGGAAACCTTCTTCACATTCCGGGAGGATTTTGCAGGTCTTCATTTATGCCTATGGTCTTAAGTACAAGGTTATACTTTTTTCCCATCACGAACATGCCATCAGATCAGTTGGTGCTTTTTGGGTTTTTTGGAGCATCAGGCATCTGTTTGATTTGCAAGACTGCCATCTAGTTTTATATTCACACATGTTTTAGGATTTACAAGGTGTAGGTTCAGGCCTTGGCTTCAGTCGTGAGGTTTTTCATGAGGCTCTCTTGAACCCCCTGTTTTGACCTGTTGGGTTTTCCTGGGCCTTTTTTGTTTGCTTTCTTGCCAACCCCTCAGCTTTTGGATGTCCCAGTGTACCTGAATTATTTTATCCTGTGTTGCTTACAACACAGGATAAATGTACAATTAGGAACATTGGATTTTCCACTTACAGATAAATCCTTTTCTTGAAGTACATTGAGGGACATTGTTCCCTCTACTCCACTTGAATTGCTTAATTTATTTATTTCATGTATGTCCCTTAAAAAAGGATTTTACCGCGAGGCAAACATTTTATTATTTCATTGAGCTTATAGGCTCGCTGCTGAGGAATCTTACATAAAACTTTTACTCTTCTGTTCACTGACAGACGCAGCTCTTTTTATGACACATGGGTTATGCTCATATCACTAGTAGAGTAGACTAGGCAAAAATAAAACAAAAGCATAGGTTGACCCCTCCCAGGGGGCTGTCCTCACCTTAGCATATAATCCCCCTGCTCTGCATAGCACATCCGTTTTTATTGCCTAGTGCAAGGAGTAGACCTGGTTCCCTATGGGATCTGCGGTCTCCTGAAGGTTTTTCTGATGAAGACTGCTATCAAGAAGCCGGCTGGCGGTATAGAGGATATCTAGAATCCAAAAACTTTCCCCAGTCCGGCCAACGTTTATGCGAGCTACCCTTAGCGGGGGCACGCCGCATAGCGCCTGTTCCGTGCAGGCTGCCAGTGGCTAACCCCACTAGAACCAAGTGACTGGTTCTGTTCCTGTCCAGGGGCCTAGCCAGCAGCATGCCTCTCCATGGGGAGGTAAGTCTGCTCCGGGTGGCTACCCGCTGCGCCCGTCGGATCGGTGAGTAGACCCCTCTTCCATCTTGGCGTGTAGAGTGGGCACCTGGGCAGCTTCTAAGGTAGCCAGCCGGTGGGGGCCTATTAGTGGGGACGCAGCTGGGGTGGTCATCTCCCGTTCCCCCCCTCCCCCCCGCAGTACCGCACCCCGCACTGACCGTTCGGAGACTGCATTTGGTGGTTCGCCGCCATTCGGTGTGGATCACCGTCCGTTCGTCCGTCTGCCGACCGCGCCATTTTTGCCGTAAGCTTGGCTTGTGTTGATGGCAGCAGCCATTGTTTGGTAGACCATGCGGTTTTCAGCCTGTCCTCTGGTGGCCCCAGTGGTCGTTCTCGGTATTACAGGAAGTGATAAAAACAGCAGAAGCACTTCCGTTTTTGCTTGGACAAGCGTGGCTGACAGACGGCGGTGCAGACTCTTGAAGTGCAGTGGATTTTTGGCATTGCTCATTCCGGTCACAGTGCTGAGGCATTTAAAACAGCAAGTATAGCTGGCTCTCCCTGGGTGCTGGTAGAGGTGGGTGCAATCCCCCCAGGTCTCCCTGGCTGATTGGTGGGGTAGAGGTGGTGGTCACACAGTGGGGGTGCCAGAAGTCTGGGATGTCAGAGGCCGGCAGTGCTATGGCAGGGGTACCTGCGGAGCAATAATCCACGCCGGGAACCTTGGTGTCCTTGGAACAGCTGAGGGTGGTATTTGGGGAGTTCTTTCCCCGGGCGGGGGACCCAATTCCTAGGGGCCCCAAAAAACGCCAGCCCCCCCCGTCATTTTTTGGGGGAGGATTCAGAACCAGAGAACGCCTCGGTGGTCACGGGAACCCCCGTGGACCTGTCAGAGGGTGAACTGATGCCCTCAGACGGCGAAGGTGATCAGAAGGCTCCATTTTCGCACGACAAATCTATAGTGGCTGCTTTGATCACTGATATCCGCGACTCCATACGACTTGACCAAGCAGGGGAGTCGCTTGAGTCCACATATATTTGTGGATCGCTTAAGCCCTCTAGGTCCCCTAGGGCCTACCCTTATGATCAGGTGTTTGAACAGGCGGTGTTCAAGGAATGGCTACGGCCGCAAAATTCCTTTGCTTTACCCAAAAGCTTTGCTAGTTTTACTAAGAGATGGGCTTCCCCAGCAGTGGACCCACCGGTGGCCCATCTGAATAAGGCAACGACCATTCCCTTGGAGGGGTCTCCGTCTTTTAAAGAGGCGGCCGATCACCGCATGGAAGCAGTGTCTAAGGCACTGTTCTTGTTGGCTGGGTCAGCCATGCGGCCAGCTCTGGTGGCTGCTTTGGCGGCGCAATCTCTTCACGAGCATGCTGCCACACTACACACCGGTTTAACTTGTGAGTGTGCACAGGCTGAGGTGCAACGTGCACAACACTTGGAAGAAGGTCTCCGCTACCTATGCGATGTGGCCTTGGACCTGCTTCCCATACTGTCAAAAATGTCTGTTTTTGCAATTGTTATCAGGCGGGTGCTGTGGCTCCACTCTTGGTCGGGCGACCAGGCTTCGAAGAAAGCTCTTACAGATTTTCCCTTTCAGGGAGGGCGTCTGTTTGGCCCACAGTTGGATGAAATCATTAAGGATTTCACGGGAGGGAAGAGTACTTTCCTTCCGGAGCCAGAATGGCGGGATTTTCCCCGTAGGCAGGGCCCTGTTTCTTCAGGTCAGAAGACGTTTTTTCGTGCACCCGGCTCAGCGGGTAAGGGCTTCAAGTCCGGTAAGGCTTCCGCTGGGTCCAGTAAAAGGCCCTGGCAAGATAAGTCCGAAAAAACAAAGGATGAGTCAACCTCTGCATGATTGGTTGCCCCAGCCTGACTCACGGGTGGGGGGCCGGTTGCTGGGGTTCGCAGACAGATGGGCTGCCCGCATCACCGATCGGTGGGTGCTGGAGGTGGTGTCCTCCGGGTACAGGATAGAGTTCATCTCTCTACCCCCAGAAAGGTTCTTCCCTTCAAACGTAAAACTCCCTCAGGGGCGTCGGGAGGCGCTTCTGGGCGCCGTTCGGGCGCTTGCCAAACGGGGTAATTGTACCGGTACCCGCGGTGGAAAGATTTCATGGGTTTTACTCACCTCTTTGTGGTACCCAAGAAGGGCGGTGTCGGGCCAGTTCTGGACCTGAAGACATTAAACTGCTTTGTAAAGACAAAGAGATTCAGGGTGGAGTCCATCCGCTCGGTTGTGGCCGCCCTGCACCAAGGGGAACTCATGGCGTCCCTGGATATCAGGGACACGTATCTTCATGTTCCAGTTTGTCACAGGCACCAGCGTTTTCTACGCTTCGCAGTCTGAGATCTGCATTACCAGTTTGTGGCACTTCCCTTCGGGCTGGCTTCATCTCCCCGAGTGTTCACCAAGGTGGTGGCCCCGATGCTGGCACTGTTGAGACAGAGAGGTATCTCGGTGGTGGCGTACCTCGACGATTTACTCCTGAGAGCAGAGTCAGCTGCAGCTCTGGAGGAGAACGTGATAATCACAGTGTCCACGTTAAAAGAATTCGGTTGGCTGATCAACCTGCAGAAGTCATCATTGACTCCATCCTACCGGCTGGAATACCTGGGTCTGATTCTGGACACGGTGCAGGCAAGAGTGTTTTTTACCACCGAGCAAGCTCCTGACATTACAGGCAGCAGTGCAAACCTTGCTATCACGCTAGTGGTCCTCCTTACGGTTCTGTATGCGAGTGTTGGGGCTCATGGTGTCGGCTTTCAGAGCGATACCTTATGCCCAGAGTCACACTCGGCTCCTGCAGAAGGGTTTTGTCACAATGGGACAAATCTCCCCTATCCCTAGACAGACTGATCAGGTTGGATCATCAGTCCCGAGGATCCTTGATTTGGTGGATTCGGGGCTCCAGCCCTAAAGTTGGGAAAATGTTTTCTCCCCCTCAATTGGTCGATAGTAACGACGGATGCCAGACTGTCGGGCTGGGGAGGGGTCCTGGGGCAGTTCTCTGCCCAGGGTCGTTGGTCAGTTCAGGAAGCTTGCCTTCTGATAAATACTGGAACTGAGAGCGATCAGGCTTTGTCTGTCCCGTTGCTCGGCGAGGTCTCCCTGTCCGGGTTCAGTCGGACGATGCCACGGCTGTGGCATTTGTGAACCATCAGGGCGGAACGAGAGGCTCGGCAGCAGCCGCGGAGGCAGCTCTGATCCTTCGGTGGGCAGAACTTAACGTGCCAGCTCTCTCTGCAATCTACATTCCAGGCGTGGAAAACTGGCAGGCGGACTTTCTCAGCCGCCGGACTCTGGATCAGGGGGAGTGGACCCTACATCCAGAAGTGTTCCGCCAGATTTGCCTCAAGTGGGGCACACCAGAGGTGGACCTCATGGCCTTCAGGTTCAATCACAAGGTACAGACCTTTGTGTGCAGAACAAGAGATCCATTGGCAGTCGCCTCTGATGCACTGGTAGCACCCTGGGGCGGTATCGGCTACTGTACATCATTCCTCCCCTAAAGCTTCTGCCGCGGGTTCTGCACAGGATAGAAGCAGAGAGAATCCCGACAATCCTGGTAGCTCTGGATTGGCCTCGGCGTCCTTGGTACGTCGATGTGGTGCGCGGATGATGACAGATGTTCTGTGGCGTCTAACGCTTCGCGGAGACCTACTGTCTCAGGCGCCCATCTTGCACCCTGCTTTACCCTCGCTGGCTTTGACGGCTTGGCTATTGAGTCCCAGGTGTTGAGCGATAGGGGTGTCTCGGACTCCGTGATCCCTACTATGATTGAAGCTCGTAAGGGTACTTCCCGTAAGATTTATCATAGGACCTGGAAGGCCTATATTGCCTGGTGCGAGACAGGGGGTTGGAACCCCCGCTCTTATACAATGTCCAGAGTACTGACTTTTTTACAGCAGGGACTGGACAAGAACCTGGTGTTAAGTATGCTTAAGGGTCAGTTTTCGGCCCTGGCGGTTCTTTTTTAACGGTCCTTGGCATCACATTCATTGATCCATACGTTTGTACAGGGTGTATGTCATGTGGCTCCTCGGATACGGTCGCCTCTGGCGCCGTGGGATTTGAATCTGATGCTTTCTGTGCTGCAGAAGCCACCATATGAAAAGATTAGGGACATTCCCTTGCGACTGCTGGCGCAGAAAGTGGCCTTTCTGGTGGCTGTTACATCCGCTAGGCGAGTGTCTGAGTTGGCAGCATTATCCTGCAAGTCACCTTACTTGGTCCTTCATAAGGACAAAGCGGTTTTGCAACCTTCCCCTTCGTTTCTTCTTTTCATTTGAATGAGGATATTGTTCTTCCCTCATTGTGCCCGCACACGTCGCATCCCACGGAATTTGAACTGCATTCGTTGGATGTAGTGAGGGCTTTGCGGGTGTATTTGATTTCTACAGCTTCTTTTCGGAAGTCTGATTCTTTATTTGTGCTGAGGGAAGGGTCGCGCAAAGGCATGGCGGCCTCGTCAGCTACCATTTCTCGTTGGATCAGGAAGACCGTGACTCATGCATATGCGGTTCGGAGCAAGGTTCCCCCGTTTCCAGTCAGGGCTCATTCCACCAGGGCAGTTAGTACTTACTGGGCGTTTAGACACCAGGCCTCGGTTTCTCAGGTGTGCAAAGCGGCTTCTTGGGCCTCAGTGCACACGTTTACTAAGTTTTATAAGATGGATGTCTCAGCATCTTCGGATGCTGCCTTTGGCCGCAAAGTATTACAAGCGGCAGTTTAGGCACGGATGACGCCGCCCGAGAGGGCTTTTTTGTTGGGTACTGTTGTTATAGTTTGCCCATCCCTCTTGATTGGCACAGCTTTGGGACATCCCCACATGTCATAAGAAGAGCTGCGTCTGTCAGTGAATGTAAGAGTAAAAGGGATTTTATTATAACTTACCGTAAAATCCTTTTCTCTGAGTTCACTGACAGACACAGCACCCACCCCTCTGTGGAGTTTGTACGGCTTGTTACGAACTGATGTGCTATGCAGAGCAGGGGGTTATATGCTAAGGTGAGGACGGCCCCCTGGGAGGGGCCAACCTATGCTTTTGTTTTATTTTTGCCTAGTCTACTCCTAGTGATATGAGCATAACCCCATGTGTCATAAGAAGGATGCGTCTGTCAGTCAACTCAGAGAAAAGGATTTTACGGTAAGTTATAATAAAATCCCTTTTTTAGGTAAAGTTGATCCAGGGAAAATCCGATTGCCTTTCGGGGGATCAGGAAGGAATTTTTCCCTCGCTATACATAGATTGTGTACATGGGATTGTATGGTGTTTTATATATATATATAAATATATATGTGTGTGTGTGTTTTCTTCTTTTTTTTTTTTTTTTATTAGTTGAACTAGATGGACTTTGTCTTTTTTTTTCAACCTGGCTAACTATGTAACTATAATAAGGCTTACATTGCTGGGTACTCATAATGTAACATAGAGCATTAAAATACAAAAGGAGTGCCAACCCAAATGGTAAGAGTCCGAGTTAATTTATTGATTTATACTATTTGCTTTTATGTACTGTAACTCTGTAACAAACATGCTTTTACTAAAAGCTATACTTGTATAAACTCCTATTTGAATGGTTATAAACAAAAAAGTGATTGTAACAAGATAAAAAAAAGAAAACATTCTTTGGAAATGTATGAGGATTTAAAGCTGTATTAATCCCAAAACCAATAATGTAGTATATTGCAGCTTCCCAATAATTCAATGCAGTGGCCGCATTCGTTTTCGATTTTGAGGCTTCTTTTAGGCTTTTTTTTTGCTCTGATTTTGGACAACAGCATTGTCCGTCTTGGGATGGGAGTGTTAGATGTACTAGCAGATTTAGATACACTAACAAATTGAAGCCAAACTCCAGCTCACACTTTATAATCAGTCACAGCAAGAGTTTTTCTTTCTTTTGGGATAAAGGTTTTACATGAATAAATAATAGCTGATCATTGTAAACACCCCTGACAGTGATAAATGCTTTGTTTCGTCCTTGTAAATAAATACATCTGGAAGAGCGCTTGTTCTTTTGAAAAACAACAGACTTACTGGCTGGATCACCAAGTGAAAATGGAAAGAAAGAAAGCCTTAAAAAGAAAAATGAATGCAGCCATTACATCTAAGAATTGATACATGTTTTATTTGGGGTTTAATACTGCTTTAAGTGGCCTCAAATAAACAGGTAGCCAAGTAGATCTATATTAGATAAAGACAAATGGTGTCTGTCAAATATCCAGTGAAAATTGGTTTGGTGTATATTTTTTATTTTAATGCTTTGAGTTAATTGATGATGGTACAAAAAAAGAAGTCAACAGACAAATTTTTACCTGTGATGTGTGGCGTAGCTAATTTGCATATCCACAGGCCTCTTTGCTCCAAGAACTGATACAGAACTATTAATATAATGTTTGGAGATCTATACTGTGCTGGCATTAGACTAGAAAATGTTTTTAAAGCAGAGTTATGGCTAAAAATATTATTATTATTATTATACAAGATCTATGTAGCACCAACAGTTTGTGCAGCGCTTTACAACATGAAGGCATACAGTACAGTTATACAATTCAATACAAGAGAAGCAAAAGATTATAACTGTGGGGGAAGAGCTGATGAAGAAAATGAAAGTACAGTTGTTAGGTGGAGGCAGGATAGGCTTCTCTGAAGAGAAGTTTTCTGGGATCGAGTTGGAGATAGTCGGACAGGTTGGGGTAGGGAATTTCAAAGGATGGGATAGGCTCAGAAGAAGTCCTGGAGGCGAGTATGGGAGGAGGTCACAAGGGAGCTAGAGAGCAAGAGGTCTTGGGAGGAAGGAAGACGACAATTTGGTTTGTATTTTTAAATTGCGTTCGTAATGTAGCTGGGGGCAGAGTTGTGGATGGCTTTGTAAGTTATTGTTAGTATTTTGAATTTAAATAAACAAAAATAAGTTAGCGGGATCATTGCCCGCATCCTCCACCAACAAAAACAAAACGCTATAAAATAGAAGTACAGAAATGTACAGATGCCTTCTCGGACTTTTGAGTAAGATTAAGTGTAGTACCTGTTCAGTGTCCAGTGAAGATGCAAAGCTCCCCGCCTCAGTACATAACCTAGAAATCATGTGAAATTTGGATTTACTACATTAGATAAAGAACTTCTTTTACAAAATTTCTGCTCTCTCCCTTGTAAAATTAAGTTCGAATATGTTGGATTCACAGTTTAAAGTTGCTTTTAAGGCCTCAGACACACGGACGCTTTACAGCCACATTTAGGAGCTTTTTTTACAGATTAAAAATGCCTCTCCATGTTATTCAATGGCCTCATGCACATACAGTATCTCACAAAAGTGAGTACACCCCTCAAATTTTTGTAAATATTTTATTCTATCTTTTCATGTGACAACACTGAAAAAATGACACTTTGCTACAATGTAAAGTAGTGAGGGTACAGCTTGTATAACAGTGTAAATTTGCTGCCCCCTCAAAATGTCTCAACCCACAGCCATTAATGTCTAAGCCGCTGCCAACAAAAGAGTACTGAAAAAAAGAATTGTTGCTCTACATAAAGATGGCCTAGGCTATACGAATTTTGCCAAGACCCGGAAACTGAGCTGCAGCACTGTGGCCAAGACCATACAGCAGTTTAACAGGACAGGTTCCACTTAGAACAGGCCTCACCATGGTCGACCAAAGAAGTATGAGTGCTGCCAGCATTGCTGCAGAGGTATAAGGGGTGTGGGGGTCAGCCTGTCAGTCCTCAGACCATACTGCACACACTGCATCAAATTTGTCTGCATGGCTGTCATCCCAGAAGGAAGCCTCTTCTAAAGATGATGCACAAGAAAGCCTGCAAACAGTTTGCTGAAGATAAAAAAAGGACATGGATTACCAAAACCATGTTCTGTGGTCTGATGAGACCAATATAAACGTATTTGGTTCAGATGCTGTCAAGCGTCTGTGGCGGCAGCCAGGTGAGGAGTACAAAGACAAGTGTGTCTTGCCTACAGTCAAGCATGGTGGTGGGAATGCCATGGTCTGGGGCTGCTTGAGTGTTGCCGGCACTGGGAAGCTACAGTTGATTGAGGGCACCATGAATGCCAACATGTACTGTGACGTACTGAAGCAGAGCATGATCCCCTCCCTTTGGAGACTGGGCAGCAGGGCAATATTCCAACATAATGACCACAAACACACCTCCAAGACGACCACTGCCTTGCTAAAGAAGCTGAGGGTAAAGGTGATGGACTGGCCAAGCATGTCTCCAGACCTAAACCCTATTGAGCATCTGTGAGGCATCCTCAAACAGAAGGTGGAGGAGTGCAAGGTCTCTAACATCCACCAACTCAGTGATGTCATCATGGAGGAGTGGAAGAGGACTTCAGTGGCAACCTGTGAAGCTCTGGTGAGCTCTATGCTTAAGAGCGTAAAGGCACTGCTGGAAAATATTGGTGGTCTCACAAAATATTGAGACTTTGGGCCCAATTTGGACATTTTCACTTGGTGTACTCACTTTTGTTGCCAGCGGTTTAGACATTAATAGCTGTGTGTTGAGTTATTTTGAAGGGACACCAAATTTAGTGTAATTTCTTCAGCGTTGTCGCATGAAAAAACGTAATAAAATATTTACAAAAATGTGAGGGTGTACACACTTTTAAGATACTGAACAGATGTTTTTGAGCTGTAAGTGGCATAGAGATTTTTAAGCTCCAAAAAACCCCACAACCAGCGTGTTCTGAGGCTTCGGCGCTAGAGCTGTAAAAACGCTGACACCGGTAAAAGCGGTTAAATGTGGCTTTAACGTAGTATACAGAGTGTTAAGCCTCATGAGGCGTTTCTCTGCCTCTATTCAAAATCAGTGGTTCCGTATGGGAGCCCATTGATTTAAATATAAGTCGCACCAGAAGACGGATCATGGTGTTCCAACTTGCGGTTCGACTTCTTTGCTGAGGATCTAGAAGGGGAACCCCCTGCCAAAATGAAAAAAAATATTGGCATGGTGTTCCCCCCCCCCCCCAAGAGATACCAGACCTTTGGGTCTGGTATGGTTTTACGGGGAACCCCCACGGCAAAAAAATGGCTTGGGGGGCCCCCCAAAATCCATACCAGACCCTTATCCGAGCATGCAGCGCGGCAGGTCATGATAGAAGGGACGAGCGTGCGCCCTGCACCCCCCATCCCAAAGCACCTTGGCCCCATGTTGATGAGGACAAGGGCCTCTTCCCGACAACCCTGGCCGGTGGTTGTCGGGGTCTGCGGGCAGGGGCTAATCGGAATATGGAAGCACCCTATAACAAGGGGGCCCCCAGATCCTGGCCCCCCACCCTGTGTGAATAATTCACCTAAAAAAAAGTGTCAAAAATAAACACACTACACAGGTTTTTAATGTATTTTATTAAGGCAGCTCCGGCGTCTTTCCATCTCTTCTCCCTCCTCCAGCGATGTCATCTTCTTCCTCTCCAGTTCTTCTCCTCTGTGCGCTGTTCTCTTATGCCGGATCTTCTCTCTCCGCTCTCTTCTCGCTCTTTTGCCGTGTCTTCTCCGCTGTCTTCTCCCTCTGTTCTTCTTCCGATGTTGACTCAACGCGATCTCCCGATGTAATGCTGGGTCCGCCGTGTGCAATGATTTATATTGGCATGGGGCGGAGCCACCCGCTGACGTCATCCGGAGGCCCCGTCCCCTTGTGACGTCACCACCCCATCATGCCCCGGGTGCTGATGACACAAGGGGGCGGGGCCTCTGGATGATGTTAGCGGGTGGCCCCGTTCCATGCCAATAATGCTGTAAGTCATTGCACACGGCGGACCCAGCATTAAATCGGGAGATTGCGTTGAGTCAACATCAGAAGAACAGTGGGAGAAGACAGAGAAGATCCGGCAAAAGAGCTAGAAGACAGCAGAGAGAGAAGACCCGGCAAAAAAGGGAGAAGAGAAGACAGTGCAGAGAGGGAGAAAACCAGCAGAGGGAGAAGACATCGCCGGAGGAGGGAAAAGAGCCTGAGAGGGGAGAAGAAATTGCAAGACGCCGGAGCTGCCTTAATAAAATACATTAAAAACCTGTGTAGTGTGATTATTTTTGACACTTTTTTTTTTTTTTTAGGTGAATGGGTAGGTGTACAATGTTACCCCATTCTTGTTCACATAGGGTGGGGGGGCAGGATCTGGGGGCCCCCTTGTTAAAGAGGCTTGCAGATTCCGATTAGCCCCTGCCCGCAGACCCCAACAACCAATGGCCAGGGTTGTCGGGAAGAGGCCCTTGTCATCAACATGGGGGCAAGGTGCTTTGAGGTGGGGGGCGCAGGACCCCCCTGCCCCAAAGCACCCGCCCCTCATGTTGAGGGCATGTGGCCTGGTATGGTCTAGGAGGGTGGCCACTCGCTCGTCCCCCCTTTCCTGACCTGCCGGGCTGCATGCTCGAATAAGGGTCTGGTATGGATTTTGGGGGGGCCCCCCACACCATTTTTTTTTTTTCTTTTTGGCCTGAGAGTTCCCCTTAAAATCCATACCAGACCAAAGGGTCTGGATTCTTTGGGGGGGAGGGGGGCCCATGCCATTTTTTTTTTCTTTTTTCATTTCGGCGGAGGTTCCCCTTCAAGATCCTCTGCACACAAGTCGCACCGCAAGTCGGATCATCATTGATTTTGAATAGAGGCAAAGAAATGCTGCTAAAAGCTAGCGTGGCTAAACACTATATTTTTAATGCATATTGTAACATTTTAAAAACTTTTTTTTTTTTCAACTGCTGAACTTTAAGGCTGGTTTCATTCGCACTATTGCGAATTGGATGCGGGTTTTTCCGCATGTCAGGAGCCTGTGACCGGCTCTCTATGGAGCTGGTTCTCACATCTTTGGGGTGGCTGAGGAGCGAATTGCACAGGAGACCTGTGCATCTTCTGGTATGTTTCAGGTCTGAATTCAGCCAAAAACTTGAGCCGAAATCGGCCTGAAACGGTGAACAGGGATGCATCGGTCCGTGCTGTGAGCCACTCCGCAAGGAGATGTGAACCTAGCCTTAGGGGCCAGTTTTAGAAAAAGTCACGCATTTGCTCAGCTGTCACAAATAATCCGGTATTGTCCATGATCTTCACCTCCCATCTACTGGACATCATTTGGTATTTCCCTAAAATACCTCAATCAGGAAAATACCACATTACACCAGATAGAGCAGGCCATTATATAAAAACATATTAGGCAAAAATTAGGAATGATTGCCTACAGCTGAGTAAATGCTTGAGACATTTGCACTGTAGATATCTAATAAATGGGGTCCTGTATGTTCTTTAAGATGCAGGTAACCTCCTCTCAAAGGCACAAACCCCCTAGACTCCTATGTGTGATATTTTTTTGTGTCGCCTTAGCCTTATAAAGAACATTTTAACACAACAGACACTTCTACCGATTTGCTAGATCACCCCATACGCGGGCAATAAGACGGTACACAAGAAGCTTTTTATTTTTTATCACACTTCTTTGTCACATAATCTCTTCCCACAGTGCTCTATAATTGGGAGCTGCTCTATTTGGTGTTTGAGAAAATCTTCTGGACTTGGGCTTTTCAGAAGCAGCCCAGTGCCTGCTTCTGGACTAAGCAAAGGAATGTATAGTACAGCTCTAGATGAAATTACATATTTAGCTTATGGACAATAATTAGTTAATGAAGCTTTTTTTGGCTTTCTTTTTGTAGGCAATCCATTTTGTTGTTAGAGTTACAGGTGCTTTTGTTATAAGATTCAGACACCTCCAGATGTTTCAGATCTCTTTCCGAGCTACTCCTTCCTCTGCTATGTCACCATGCTGTGTCAGGAGCTCCCAGCATGGCCTTATAAATTATCAACTGATAGTGTAGCAGTTTTTTGAGTTCTGGCCTATGCCGAGTGCATATGCTGATGCTTCCCATTTGGTTTAAGGGGCTAAGGGAATGGTTTTGGCTTTGATCCACTCAGGGCAAGGAGACCGGTTCTCTTTGCAACATCTACCCTATTAAACAAAGCCCATTATCCTCTGCCACTCCAGTTGCCTATTGAATCCCTCGGAAATTCCTCATCTTTCTGGGTATCAAAGGGCTGTAGGCATCATCCAGATATTTGTTTTTTCTTCAGCCGGCAATTCCCTGCACAGTAAGAACAATCATAGCCACAGTTCAGCCGCTTGATCATTCTTACAGGCGATGGGAGGGGACGTCCCCCCTCCTGCCGCCCTCTGGTGCTTCTCCCGGCTCACCCATGCGATTAGTAAGCCAGAGAAGGAATCCGCCTGCGCCGGAAGGAAGCCATAGAGAAAACCGAGGGACAGATGGTCCCCGGTAATCTCTATGGCTCTCGGAGGCCCGGGTGCGGCGTTATGAAGTAAACAATGCTGGGGACACTGCAGGAAAGCCTGAGATTGTTCATTTTTTTTTTTTTTTTTTTTATCTTGGGCTTACCAGCCTGGAGGAGAGATGTGAGGTCTTATAAACCCCGCATCTCTCCATAAAGAGGACCTGCCACGCACTTTTCCTATTACAAGGGATACTTACATTCCTTGTAATAGGAATAAAAGTCGTAATAAAAAAAAAATTTAAAGAGAACGTGTAAAAATAAAAAGCGCCCCCATTCCCGCGTGCTTGTGTACACAGAAGCGAATTCATACGAAGTTTCGTCCACATGTGTAAATGGTATTCAAATCTCACATGTGAGGTATCGCTGCGTGCATTAGAGCAAGAACAACAATTTTAGTCCAAGACCTCCTCTGTAGTGCTAAACTGGTAACCTGTAAAAAAAAATGTAATAATGTCGCCTGTGGAGATTTTTAAGTACCAAAGTTTGGCCATTTCACAAGTGTGCACAATTTTAAAGCGTGACATGTTGGTTATTTATTTACTCGGTGTAACATCATCTTTCACATTATACAAAAAAATTGGGCTAACTTTACTGTTTTTGTTTTTTAATTCATGAAACTTAGTAAAAAAAAAAAAAAAAAGTAATTTTCTAGCAAAAAATTATGATTTTTACATGTAGGATAGGAGTGCAAGAATTGGCCCGGATGGGAAGTGGTTGATAACAGTTTAAACTTTGGCTTAAATGTCGCGCTGAATGTTTGTGGTTTTTCCTGTACGTCTTGGGTTAATGGGCTGCAGTGCAGCAGGTGGAGGGGGCGGCTGTATTGTATAAGTGAGCACAGAAATATCAGATATTAAATTGGGCCAGGTAGTTTTTTTTTACTTCTTGATAGAACCATGTATTTGAAGGGAAAATGCTTGTTGTATGTATGTTCTATATAACCCTGTGATTTCTATCTAAATATCCCTAAAAGAGAAGAAAGCCACAGCACAAGTTTGCTCATTTTGACTTCACTGGCTTTTAGTGTGTGATAATACAGCAGAATAAATAGTATGTTAGAGCAATAACTGCATGGGTTATATAATCATTTCTTTGTATCGGAGCTTTCTCTACCTGCAGCTTGTGTGTTTGGTAATCACAGGGGGAATAAATTACCCTCTATGGACCAAGGAGGGAAATTACAGAGCCTCTGAGCCCAGGAGACGGTGGGTGTGGATTCTGCTGCGTTATTACTGAAATCTAGGGCTGTAAGTACTATATGTCCATCTACTGCAGAGCCTCTCAGCTTGGCCACATTGTCACACACCTTTGTGAAGGCTGTCAGTTTTCTTTCCCTAGGTTACACTTTAAAATAATAGATGTGTTTTTTTAATGAGATTATTTCTAAATAACTCAGAATAATTAGTTTACCTATAACATGCCTTTGCTTCACTAGGAAAGTCAAGCAGTTTTGTAAATATACTTCCTTTTTCTTTCTCTTACTTTTTCTTTTGTTAATCGCTTTTATGTTAACCACTTCAGCTCCGGAAGGTTTTATCCCCTTAATGACCAGGCCATTTTTTGCAATACGGCACTGCGCCGCTTTAGCTGACAATTGCGTGGTCGTGTAATGTTGTACCCAAATAAAAATGATATCCCCTTTTTCCCACAAACAGAGCTTTATTTTGGTGGTATTTGATCACCTTTTGCGGTTTTAATTTAGCTATAAACAAAAAAAGGGCGACAATTTTGAAAGTAAAACTATTTTTTACTTCTGCTATAAATATATGTAAAAAATCTAATTTCTTCATAAATTTAGGCTAATCTGTATTGTGCTGCATATTTTTGGTATTTTTTTACTAGTAATGGCGGCGATCAGCGATTTTTAGAGGGACTGCGACATTGCGGCGGACAAATCGGACACCTAACTGACACTTTTTTGGGAACCAGCGACATTATTGCAATAATCACTTTTCTAAAAATATGCACTGTTAAAATATTAATGACACTGACAGGAAACGGGTTAACACCAGTGGCAATCAAAGGGTTAAGTGTGTCCCTAGGAGGTGCTTGCTAACTGTGTGGGAGATGGACTCACTGGATGAACACAGAGATTTGTGTTCCTGCTTAGTAGAATAATAAGCTGTCAGGTTAGTAAAACGGCGATATCAGAACTGATTCAATCATACAGTTTTTAGTGTACATAGATTTGCAAAACAATGGGATAAAGGAATATTCCTGAACTTTGTTTTTATCTCATGGTTACTGTGATGTTGTGTGAATGCATCAATGCAGTGCATGTTCTTTCAGGTTGCTGAGCTTGGATTCATTGAATGAGTTTACCAAAAATGTAAATATTGCAGAATATTCAGCTACATAACTAAGCTCCATTTCATGCTGAATAAACTAAATTATTAACCACTTCATATCCTGGCCATTTCTGACACTCCTCTCTTTTTTTTGCTAGAAAATTACTCGGAACCCCCAAACATTATATATGTTTTTTTTAGCAGAGACTCCAGGGAATAAAATGGCGATCATTGTAACTTTTTATATCACACGATATTTGCGCAGGAACTTTTCAAACGCGTTTTTTAAAAAAAGAAACAATTTAGTGAATAAAAAAAATACAAAACAGTAAAATTAGCCCAATTTTTTGTATGTTGTAAAAGATGATGTTAGGCCAAGTAAATTGATACCCAAAACATCACGCTTTAAAATTGCGAACACTCGTGGAATTGCGCCAAATTTTGGCACTTACAAATCTCCATAGGCGACACTTTAAAAATGTTTACAGGTTACATGTTTAGAGTTACAGAGGAGGTCTAGTGATAGAATTGTTGCTCTCGCTCTAACGCACACATCGATACCTCAGATGTGTGGTTTGAACACCGGTTACATATGTAGGTGGGGCTTACATATGCGTTATCTTCTGCACGCGCGGACGGGGGGACTTTAATTTTTTTTTTATTATTATTATTTATATTACTTTTATTTTTACACTCTCTTTATTTTTTTTTTGATCACTTTTATTCCTATTACAAGGAATATAAACATCCCTTGTAATAGGAATGGTGCATGACAGGTCCTCTTTATGGAAAGATATGGGGTCAATAAGACCTCTCATCTCTCCTGCAGGCTGGAAAGACCAAGATCAGAAGAAAAAATTCCGATCCCGGCCTTTCCAGCCGTGATCACGGCTTTGTTTACTAATGCCGGCCCGGACGTGACGTCATAACATCGCGCCCGGGCCTCCGAGGGTTATAGAGATGATTGGTGACCAGATGGTCAGTCATCTTCCTGACAATCATCTGGTGGCGACGGATCTCTTCTCCCTGTCGCAGATCGTATGGACGGCCCAGGAGAAGCCCCGAATGGCGGTGGGGGGGGGGGGGGGGAGCGACATCCGCTCCCGCTGCCTTTAAGAACCATCAAGCGGCTTAACTGCCGCTATGATCATTCTTATGGTGTAGGGAATCGCCGGCCGGAAAGAATGATATCTGTGAATGGTGCCTGTAGCTGCTGGCACCGTTCAGATATCACCTCTCAAAGTCCAGAACGTCCATGGATGTCCTACTGGCGGGAAGGGGTTAATGTAAACTATTTTTAGCTAGGTTTTCATTCCAAAAGCATTTTAATAATATAAAATAAATTTGATAAACACTAAAAAAAAATCTAATTAAAAAAAAAAAACATTGATTTTTTTATCCACCCTGATATTCGCAGTAGCAGTGTGTATTAGCAGACTTAGAACCAATAACAAATTGAAGCCAAACTCCAGCTCACACGTTCTAATCAGTTACAGCAATCCATTTTTTCCTTTTGGGATAAAGGTTTTGCATGAATACATGTTTGAGGTGCCGTATTAGTGCAATTGTGCCAGAGAAAATTGAGTACTGTCCGTGATACTTTTTTATTTGCACTAACATACAATTTTTCAGGACAAGCTTTCGGGTTATCTCCCCTTCAAGGTCCAAGCAGTACTGAATAAAAACAGTTTTAGCCAAATGTTAAATAAAGAAGAGAGAAAAAAAAAACTCTGAGGGAAAGGAGAAAGAGGAAAAACAAATAAATACAAATCCATGTATAAGGCAATGGTAATGAAACTATCTGCAGAGATAGTGAGATAAGACAGGCAGAGTTATAGGCTGGGGAGGGTGACAGTCACAGAGGGGGTTGTAAAACTTTAGAATAATGAGTGAGAAAACCTATATCAAAGTTTAAGCCGTTATGTTTTGTGTCAAAAAGAAGAATCATTCTTATTTCAAACGTTTTCCTTTCCTGCGTGGTTCTGAAATTCCCTTTAAGAACTAAAACATTGAGGTTTTCAATAGTGTGGTCCGGTTGTGAAAAATGATGTCCCACCGGTGTGCAGAATTCATCTTCTTTATGTTTCTTGTTGGAATGTCTGTGTAAAATTCATCCTTGTTTGCAATTTCTGTCCTGTTTCTCCAACATAAGATCCTTTGTTGCACCTATTGCATTGAATGAGGTACACCACATTACTAGAGGTACAGCTGTATGATCCCATGATATTGAAGGTCCCATTCGTGTGTGTCACACTTTTGGATAGATTGATCTGGTTGTACAGTTTACAAAGTTTTTTATTGCAGGGTTTGCTTCCATTATTTGTGACTTCATATCCCTTCTAGTGCTGGGTTGTATGTGGTGACTAGAGGGACAGGGTTATTTGTTTTTTTTCTCTTTGTATTGGAGGAGATTTTCCGTGTTTATGCTGCTGTTGATGGTTTTGTCTTTGTATCCTTTCTTATGGAAGGAGTCTGCCAGTGTTCTGAGATGTTTATCTCTATCCTCTGGGTATGAACATATTCGGTGCTATCTGATGGCCTGGCTGTGTACGATGGCCCGTTTAGTGTGTTGGGGGTGAAAACTGGAACTATGGAGATAGCTGCATCGGTCAGTCGGTTTTCTGTATATTGAAGTGTGAAGCTTGTCATCCCTGATGTATACTGTAGTGTCTAGGAAGTTGACATGTGTGTTTTGAATAATCCATTTTTAGTTTGATAGATGGGTGAAAGGTGTTGACCAATAAGCCAAACTTTTTAAAATTTTCTTCACCTTCAGTCCATATCATATAGATATCATCAATATAATGATAATGTCTAGGAAGTTGACATGTGTGTTTGAATAATCCATTTTTAGTTGATCTCATTAAAGCAATGCCAAGCCACCTACATTCAGAACTTATCAATGCGATTCCAGATAATCCAGAAATTGGAGACTTCTACATGCTACCCAAGATTCATAAACCAGGAAATCCAGGCAGACCCATCATAACAGGTATGAATACACTTACCAAACATATCTCAGGCCTTGTTGAAAATATGTTAAAACCGAACACTGCGAGTTTCCTGTAAGACACCACTGATTTTCTTAACAAGCTCAACAATATACAACAATTGCCACCTAATACTCTTCTAATCCCTATGGATGTAGAATCTCTATACAGTAACATCCCTCAAAAGGATGGGTTGGCTGCATGTCACAGGTTCTTATCCTCACCAAAGGACAAATACACTGCCGAGGATGTTACACAGCTCATTGAATTCATTCTTACACACAACTACTTCACTTTCAACAATGACCTTTATCTCCAGTGTATGGGTACTGCTGTGGGAAGTAAAATGGCACCCCAATATGCAAATTTATTTATGGCTGACCTGGAGGAAAAATTCCTGAACAGCACGCAACATAAGCCATACAGATATTATCGTTATAATGATAATATCTATATGATATGGACTGAAGGTGAAGAAATGTTTAAAAAGTTTGGCTTATTGGTCAACACCTTTCACCCATGTATCAAACTAAAAATGGATTATTCAAACACACATCAACTTCCTAGACACTACAGTATACATCAGGAATGACAAGCTTCACACTTTGATATACAGAAAACCGACTGACCAATGCAGCTATCTCCATAGTTCCAGTTTTCACCCCCAACACACTAAACGGGCCATCAAACACAGCCAGGCCATCGGATAGCACCGAATATGTTCAGACCCAGAGGACAGAGATAAACATCTCAGACCACTGGCAGACTCCTTCCATAAGAAAGGATACAAAGACAAAACCATCAACAACAGCTTAAACACAGCCTTGAAAACCCGAAGAGAAAATCTCCTCCAATACAAAGAGAAAAAAAACAAATAACTGTGTCCCTCTAGTCCCCATATACAACCCAGCACTAGAAGGGATATGAAGTCACAAATAATGGAAGCAAACCCTGCAATAAAAAAACATTGCAAACTGGGCAACCAGATCAAACTATCCAAAAGTGTCACATGCACGAATGGGACCTTCAATATCATGGGATCATACAGCTGTACCTCTAGTAATGTGGTGTACCTCATTCAATGTAATAGGTGCAACAAAGTATCTTATGTTGGGGAAACAGGACAGAAATTGCAAACAAGGATGAATTTACACAGACATTCCATCAAGAAACATAAAGAAGATGATTTATGCACTCCGGTGACACCTCATTTTTCACAACCGGACCACACTTTTGAAAACCTCAGTGTTTTAGTTCTTAAAGGGAATTTTAGAACCACGCAGGAAAGGAAAATGTTTGAACTATTAATGACACTTCTTTTTGACACAAAAAATAACGGCTTAAACTTGGATATAGGTTTTCTCACTCATTATTCTAAAGTTTTACGACCCCCTCTGTGACTGTCACCCTCCCTCCCCTCCCCTACCCAGTCTATAACTCTGTCTGTCTTATCTCACTATCTCTGCAGCTAGTTTCATTACCATTGATTCATTCATTCATTCATTTTTATTTTTTTGTTTTTCTTCTTTCTCCTTTCCCTCAGAGGTTTTTCCTTTTTTTTTTTTTTTTTAACATTTGCCTAAAACGGTTTTTATTCAGTACTGCTTGGACCATGAAGAAGGGGAGATACCCTGAAAGCTTGTCCTGAAAAATCGTATGTTAGGGCAAATAAAAAAAGTATCACGGGCAATACTCAACTTTCTCTGGCATGAATGCATAAAAGCTGATCATTTTAATCACCCCTGTCAGCGTTAAGTGGTTTGTTTCATGCATGTAAACTGATACATTCTGCTGGAGAGCTTGTGCAGTGAAAGACAACAGACTTGCTGGCTGAATTACACAATGAAAACACAAAGAAACCCTAAAAAAGGAAATTAATATAGCCATCAAATCTAAGACTTGGTAAGCTGCAGTATAAGAATAATCATAATAATAACAAGAATAGTTTTGCTTTTGGGTTTAATACTGCTTTAAAGTATAACTAAAGTCAAGACTCTTTTTTTTAGTTTTTGAGAGTGGAGAGGGATTACAACCGCTGTCGGTTTTTATTGCTGTCTGTGCCCCTGTTAGGGAGATTCACCCTCTCTATTTGTCCCTTTTACCATTATCATTAAAAGTGAAAGTAAAAGAAAATCCTTAATTTTGTGTTGTCCCCAGAAAAGTAATAAAGGGAAAATCTTCCAATGGGGACTCTAGATCTGGTGGCCTGGGGGTCCCCAACGGATTCCCTTAATTTGCAGAGATTTCCTTTCCCTTCCCGGCTATGGGACAGGAAGTGAAGGTAAATCTCCCTAATTGGACACAGATGGCAAAAAATTATCTGAGGGGGTTGTATATTTCTACTATAATCATTCCCAAAATCCCTCTTGAAATATGTGCTGATGGCCTGACCTAATGCATGGATAAGCAATGAGTGAGCACATCTTCCATAGATCCTGTACCATCCTTCATGCAAAGATAAAACTGTGAGTAATATGCCTCTCTTCCATTCACTAGATTTTCAATCTGTCTAACTGTACATCTGCGAGTTACTGCAGTTTCTAGGAAAGACTTTGACAACAAAAATGACTTTTGGCCTCCATAGGGCTGGTAACAGTTTAGCCAGTTATGAGCAGCAAAGTAATAGGGCTCTTGTGGACCGGCAATGTTTCTGAACGCTGCATTTTGTGTTTGAAGCAGTGCTACAATACTTGCATTTGCTTCTTGTGTGTTTCCAATGCTACAAGAGTCGGGTCTCCACACAGGTACAAGAGTATGGATGATTGAAGACATTTTCAAGCAGCAGGGCAAAGCCGGTTTGTTTCTACCACAGTCCCAATGGGACAGATTTTATGGCCTGGGGTGGAAGCAAATTATTCCTCAAGCATATTTTTAGATAATGGCAAAAAAGCAGAGTGCTGCAAGGAAACTCATGTGAACGATGAGGGAGCATGCACAATCTATGTGGTGACCAATTAAGGCAGAAAGGGTCTCTAAACAAGGCAACCATTTTGGCCGCCTCACTCCTTTGGCTGACATTTATAAGATCTGCAATAGACACAGTGAAGCCATCCCATTGGTATTGTCTGTACTGGCATGACCGAACCTATCAGACCCCAACTGCCTACAAGTGCATCACTTGTTAACTCACAGGTGGGTGCACAGCTTTGACCACTTAGGCCAGCCATACACAATTCAAATCTCGGCCTGTTCAGCAGGAACCGGCCGAGATTCTAACCATTAATCGATCAACTCTAATCGAATCTCCTTGTCAGCACTGTCTGTGTTTGATGGGGAAATTGCGCAAATTTCTTTCCTGCGACCCATGAAAGAAATTTGCATAGCTTGCATTGTGGTGAATGAATGAATGAATCCTGGATTTCAGCCCAAGTCTCTGTACATTACTTTAAAATCTTTTTGACAAGTAAAACTTTCTGGGTAGGTTTTAAGCTTTTTGGTCAAAATTACCCTTTATATTTTGACGTGGGTTAAAAGATTGAGATTTTGGTGACCTAAAATCTGCAGCGATAACAGTTACATCTGCCTGATTGCAGTCCATTTAAACAGCCTGCCGGTTTCTCTTCCAAGTATCACTGGTGGCTGCTATAAGCGATGGCAATAATCACTTTCTTCATCATTTGTGACACCTTAGCTGCATACTAGTCTGAAGGTTGTGGTGTTACTGGCAGTGTAATGGATAGGCTTAAAGGAGAAGTATGGCCAAAGCTTTTTTCAGGCCTACTTCTATGGATCACAGGAGTGCAGTTCGTTCTGCACTTCTGTGACCTGTTTTCAGCCGACAGAAGGCTAAAGTTCCCTGTCCGTTGACCTCACTGAGCCGGTTCAGGTGCTGGATTGATTTTGACTTTACAGGCGGGATTCACGCAGAAACCTGGACTGGCAGCTGGCTCAGCCTCTCGGCGAGCCACTGGGAGACTGAACCAGCCATTCCCACCCCTGCAAAGCCTGACACTCTAGTAAACGCTGGAGGGGACATAACATAGAACCAGTGACTGACAGATTCTGCTCTGTGCTCAACGTGGAGGGGAGAACTGAGCGGCCGGCAGTGTTTGATCGCTCAGTTCTCAGTGTAGAGGCATTATGAGACCGATGCCGCATTAGATCAATGCTGCTTCCCACCTAGGTGAAAACCCAAACGTCTCTTTTAATTTCACTGTTTTGGAACTGACATGTTGCCCAAGAGTCACAGAAAGCCACTTCCATCACACAGCTGTCAGACTTCAAGTGACCTCTTGGCATTCCCACTAAGGTGTCAAGCAATATAAGGGCCTGTGTTGTTGGACTTTTATTTGCTTCAAGCTGGATTTGCATTCCCGCACATGCCTATGTAAATGGAAAATGTTGATGCAGGTCAGAAGAATATCAACTGCAGGTCAAACTCTTATGTCAATCAATCCTGACCTCTCAAGCTGCTTCCATCGGCACAGGCTGTGAACAAAGATGAAAATTGGAAAAACACAAATCGTTCTTAGCTAAGTTTGAATATTCAGTTGCATTTACTCCACTGTAAATGGTTTCCTTTTGACTGCCCAGTTATGGGTACTTTTTTATCTAAGAGTAAACATGATTGTTCTGAACAAAAAACATCCACATAAAATATTGGGCACACTAGTTTGTCCTTTAACAGTGTGAAGATTACGATTTTTCTTTTTTTTTTTAATACATTCAAGTTGGAGTGAGCAATTGTAGAAGCTTAATGCCAAACCAGCTGTGATAATTGCCTCTTACCGCTGCTTTTATTTTCCGAGGTCCTGTTCTCTGCTCTCCATGCATGCCACCTTTCACACAGGCAATTTGCAGGAGACTGGCAGTTGGCAGAGAGGTAAGGAAAGCAAGTGGAAGTGGTCTGTGCTGATTGATGGCCACGTTTATGCTTTTCTTGAATGCTAAAGTATTCAGAAGATATCTTACACAGAAAGCTTCTGAAAAAAACTGTATTTTGAAAACCTGGGATTTTGACAGGATACAAGACTGTAGCATTCTCAGGAGTTTAAAATGTATATATGGCATTTAAAGGGATTTTTAATTTTGGTTAAAAAAAAATCAACAATCAAAGTGAAACATTTTATTTTGATCAAATATAAATATTCTGTTTTTTTTTTTCGAAACCTTAGTACACATTTCTAACTTCTTTGGTTCAGTGAATACATAATAGACTGTGACAATACTGCTGTTAAAAGTGAGAGTCTGTGTAAATAGGCTTTCCAGAGTTTTGGGCAATTACTGCACAATTACATCACTTTTAGATGTGATAATATTCCAAAATATATGTGAGTTGCAGTAAGCCTTTCCAATAAACCCAGCCTTGTAAATTATAAACAAGACAAGTAACTTTAGGAGAATTTTTTTATAAGGCCCCTTTCACACCAGAGGTATGATTGGGTCTGCCTGTCACTTTTTCAGGCAGACTCGATCGGACCCTCCATTCTTTTTTATGGAGCAGTGGGTGTAAATGGAAATGTGTCCGTTTACACACGCCTATATCCAATCCACTAAAAACAGACTGATGGGAATCCGTTCTCCTTCTGTCTAGCAAGTCAGATGGCAGTCAGGTGTAAACGGACAGGCAGTCCATTTTACGTCAGACAGTCTATAGAGGTGCGCAGGCTGTGGCTGTGTCTGCTCTGCATAAGTGTAGCGGACATAGACCAGCCATCTGCCTGCTCAGTGGGGATCAGCAGACAGATGTTTGGTGAGCAAGCGGAGTCTGCCCCATGAAAAAGATTCCAGCACCTGGAATCTTTTGGTCATGTCTAAAAGCAAATTATTGCGGTTGTCTTCATGTGATTTGACTTCAGGACCAATGTTTATTTTTGCATAGCCAACCTAGGTTGGAGCCTGGATCTGCGCACAGTCAGCCAGGGGTTTCCCAGGATCCAATATGCATGGCAGGTGAATGTGACCAGCTCTCAATGGAAGCGGTTCACACAGGTTCGGCGCAGTTGCGGTCCGGATTGCAGAGCGGTCCTGTGCGTCTTTGGGTCGGGTTCAGGTGTGAATTCAAGCAAAAATTTAAACCTGAATCGCATCTGAACCGGTGTACAAACGCACCAGACCCCATGCTGTGAACCCGGAGCAGAGTGCACCAGATTTTGCGCTCTCCGGTTTTTGTAAATATCCCCCTATGTGACTCGCACTCATCAACTTTTACCAGAGTTTAGGAGCAGCTATGTTTAGAGCCAGGGAAATGCTTCCCTCCTGAATGCAGAAGAAAACACGTGTAAATGTGTCTAAATGTGTTAACGCTAGGTACGTTTAGCGCTTTCATTTCAATGGCCAGAATAAACCATTATTCTGAGCAATGAACTGAATTAACGTGCAGGTGCTGGACGTTGCTAACCGCAGTACACACATTTACTAGCGTCCAACGTATTTCTACTGCCAAGAGAAAAGCGTCCAGGTAACGTCCAGTGTGCAATGTAGCCTTAATGGGCTATTCTTCTCTTTTTTTTTATTTTTATTTTTTTTTTCTTTTCAAATACTTTATATACAGTACCCAAAAAATTGCATCAATATCTGAACAGCGAAAATGTAGTCCAACAGGATAAGTGCATAAAGAACACAATATTTCAGATCACAGAATGTACAGAGATAAATAGTACTGCTATAGTACCTAATATAAGTCTACTAAGTGTAAGCACGGTTACCCAGGTTTTTGTTATACAGATGGGAGGTGGAAAAAAGCGGAGGAGAGAGAAGGGAAACTGATGGGTGTGGAAGAAAAAAAAGGGGGGGCGGTAAAGGAACAAACACGCTGGCCATTGTGGGATGTTTAAGGCGGTTGTGAGGGGCCATCTACCCGGGATCTGCCTTTTTCCAAATGTATACACATATTCCAGGAAAGCCACTTTTTCTAATAACGTTCATATTTGTGTAAGGCCCCTTTCACACTGGGGCTGGCAGGCGGTAGCGGTAAATCCCCGCTAGTCTCAGCGGGCATTTAGCGCTGTTATAGAGGCGCTACGGCGCCGCTATGCAGGCGGGTGCGGGGCACTTTTAACTCCCCACAAGGGGTTAAAACGGGGTTAAAAGTGCCAGCGCGCCGCGCTACCGAGGCGGTGTGCAGCCGCTTCGGAAGCGCTGCCCATTGTTTTCAATGGGCAAGGGCGGTGGAGGAGCGGTGTATCACCGCTCACCGCACCGCCCCAAAGATGCTGCTTGCAGGACTTTTTGTAACGTCCTGCAAGCGCACCGCCCCAGTGTGAAAGCACTCCAGCTTTCACATTGGGGTGGGTGGGGAGGGATTTTTGAGGCGCTTTACAGGCGCTATTTTTAGCTAAATAGCGCCTGTAAAACGCCTCAGTGTGAAAGGGGCCTTAGGGATTTAGCTAAGCAGTGGGTGTGTTTGACCCCTTGGAAGGGTTCACTACACAAGTTAGGTACAGCGAAACAGCAGTTTCAGATGAAAAAAAAAAGGTAGTTTATTCTCACTACATTCAATGTTGAAAACAGCAAAACAAAAACAAACAACAAAATAAATCCTAGGCCCCTTGGCCACTGACTACACAATAGGTTTCCCTGTCTGTCAGCTGGGTACAGCCTACAAAGCTCCTATTTCTCACTGAACAGTCAGCCACACAGGCTTCTTACCAGACAAGCTATAACACTCCCCAGTCTGTTGTCCTGACACAGAACCTGGTTCCAGGGTGGAGCACTCGCCTATGCTTGCTGGGAGTTCTTGTAGAGGCCTTAATGAGCCAGCTCACTTCAGCTGCGCTCATTACCTCGACACCTGCAAGACTCCCCTTAGTGGTATAAGTCTGCATACAGCTTAAACCTAGGGCAAATGTACCTGCCATCCTGCACGCAACCTGGCGTCTTTACCCGCCAGCTGTCACATTTGTTTTGGGCAGATAGCACTAGGTCCTCAATTTTGTTGATGCCCTCAACCTTAATAAGCCACATTTGGATAGACGGCGGGTCAGATTCTTTCCATCGCAAAGCGATGCAGTGTTAAGTAAATGATTTAGTACTGACTTTTTGTACTTTGTAGTAGGAATGTCAGAGCAATGAAGCCGAAAGAAGGCAAGGGTCTCTGGAACGGGATAGTCCATAAACTGTTGTGTGAGTCTGCTTACTTCCAACCAGAAAGTCTCTAGACTTGGGCAAGCCCAAAATATATGTAATTGCGTTCCTCTTTCTCTCTGACATCTCCAGCAGCAGTCTGGGGCTTCTGGAAAGAAGTGACTTAAGACTGATGGAGTGTGATACCGTCTTGTAAGCACCTTATAGCTGCATTCTTGAATGCGTGTGCACACGGAGGATTTAAAGGGAAAACGGAATGATTTGTCTATCTTGATCAGTAGCAAAAGTCTGCCCCAATTCTGTTTTCCATTCAATGAGACCAGGTAGCCTAAAATCTTTCAGGTGTGGTTATTTTTTATCTTGTTATTTTTTAATACAATCAGCAAGCAGCTCAGATTTAATGAGTTTGAATGGAAATTGACATGCATTAAATCTGCTTACTGTCTCTGCTTTGATGTGAAGTTGTCCTTTAAGTTAACTGATCTCTCCTTAGTAAGTTAGAAGTTTCCATATCCCCATCAGTTACTGTTATTGATTCCTGCAAAATGTTAAGGGCACCACAAGTTTATGTTTCTATAGTCCTTGAACTAAATCCCACTGTATATGAATAATGAAAATAAGACTCCCTTTGCCAATGGCACTTTGAGATTTGTTCACAGCAGCCTCAAAGTCTGTGAAATTGTTCAAAAAAAAATGTTTTTTTTTTTTATCTCCCTGTCTGGAATTGCACATTTAATGCTCCATAAAGGAAAGCCCAGCTCAAATGATGGAAAAAATGCTTAATGATTCCTTCTAGGACACAACATTCCATGGGGCTCAAGATGAAACCTTTCTTCTCTGTGGCAAATTACCTTTCTGAAAGGTGACCGAGCCTCCTCCCGGTCAGCCCACATAACAGACAGAGCGAGCTTTAATTGGTAATTTGGTTATTGACCTCCAGTGCTTGATAAAAGCCTTTGATTTATCCTGCAAAGTATCTTTGTACCCAGAGATCACTCTTTTGATCTGACACTTTTTCATCCATCTGTTCACTTCAATTCGGAATTTGGTTATTGACCTCAACAATTTCATAAAACCTCAGATATTATCCCATAAAGTGCCTAAGAGTCTTTTGATCCAGAACCATCTCAGACGTCTCTGTCTGCCTTTCAGTATGCTGAATTTTACGTCCTCCTTTAGCTCATCTCCCACTAGCTTCCAGTGCTGTGATAATAGGCAGGTAATTGGCTTGAGCTCCACTCGTATTTTACAAGATTTATAAAAAAAATATATAATAATTTATTTCTTGTATTTGGCTGGATCTCCACCTTGCCATGTTATTCAGTAGGTGTAAAATGGGGTGTTGGTGGCGCAATTCCCTTAATTTACTGGGAATGTTACCCGCTTAAACCTGAACAGCTGTAGTGTTCCAGATATTGGAAAAGGGGGGCCAGCATAGATTCCAGGTATTACCAACCAAAGCCTGTTGGTGATAAGCAGTATGGTCCTAAGCCAAATTTCACATGCAGCATTCAAGCCAAAGCAGCATATTGACTTAAAGTTGTCATAAATTTAGAAGGTTTTTTTTTACCATACATCATTCTAAGGTAAAAAAAAAACTTTTGTATGCAGAC
>BLSH010039815.1:187015-199811 GCA_018402905.1 Glandirana rugosa
ATTTTTTTCCAGGATTTTTGCAGTCATCGAAAATCACCGAAAAAAGTCGAAAAAACTAGCTAAAACGTCGCGGCAAAAACGCACAAAAAAATTGGGGAACGACTGGCGGCTAGCCGTAAACTGCCGCCGTTCCACCGAGCACTCGCGTTTAGCGGCGGCGCGAGTGACACAAGCCCCTCCCGGCCCCTCGCCCACGCCGCCGAAGCTAACGGCGGCCGGTGGGCGCTACGGGGGGGGCCTCACTTTCTCGCCTCCAGGCACATACATTTGTGCCTGGAGGCGAGACACACTCCCCCTTCCCGACACTATACATACACGGACCTCCGCTCTTTCACTCCGGGGGGGGCATCGCGGGTGGCCGGCGGCAATCGAAGCCGCCGCACCCGCTCCCCGGCCCTCCCCGAACACAGTGAGCGCGGCGGCGATTTGCGCTCACGAGCCACCTTGCCGCCGTCAAATGCCGATCGGCGGTCAGCAAGGGGTTAAAAAAACACGCAAAAACGGCGCTGCAAAATCGATCAAAAAAGCTGAAAAAAGCCACTAAAAGCTACTGACGTTTTTAGGACCTTTTTTTAACGTTCCAGTGTGCACAAGGCCTTACTGTCACTTTCTTTTCCAATGATTTTTATTCAGTATTTCAAAGGAGGTGCAAAAGCCAACATATGATTGTATAGCACTGCTTTACAAGAAAAAAAGGAAATAATATAAGAAATGGGATAAGTTCCCAGTAAATACAAAATCTCAACAACACAATGCAGGAGACCTAAGTAGTGCACTATGAGGTTATATAAACTTGAACATAAATCTACCCAAACCTCCATTAATAGCACAAGTATAGGGATTGTATTAAAGTGGGATATCAGTATAACCAAACTAATCCTTCCCACACTCCACTTAAATGGTGAGTGGAGAGCAGAGCAAAGTAAACCTTACTGTAACCACATGAGCTAGACTTCACACCCACGGAGTTCAAGCTCACATCTATCAAATATTCCTCACTATATTGTGATTGTCGGCCAAAAGGACCATAGGGAAAGAGCCAGAAAAAGAAATATGGAAGGAGAGACCATAAAAAAGAAAACCTAAAGAGAAAAGAAAAAAAAGTGCACCCTTTCTTTTTGAAATATGGGCTGTCTGATTTGTCTCACGAGGAATCCAGGGATCCCAGATTTTCTTAGAAGAAAAGTTTATCATGCCAATTTGCCGAAAGATGTTCTCTAACCATGATCCGTGATAGTTTGGCCTTCAGTAAGACCCCTTTCACACCAAGGAGTTGTAAAAACGCCTGTAAAATGCCAAGAGCTAATTGCACATTTTTGCCATGCTTTAGAAGCGCTAGCACTTTTTAAGCGCTTTTGAAGCATTGGCTAACATCCCCACCCCTCTGCATCACATCCTGTTCACTTCCTGGAATCTCATGGGGGAAGAGAGAGTGCAGATTGAAGATGGAGTATTATGAGCTGCTCCTGATGTTTGTGATACTTTTTTGGGAAAATGCCCTCAAACAGAGGCAGAGACGTTGCTATTTGGTGCATCCCATACAACAAATGCACTCCACCAGAGGAGAATTTGTGCTGCTGTAACATTCCGATCATGTGACCTTTCCCACAGCCTCAGTGCACTTTTCAGATGCTTTTCAAGCGCTTCACCATTAATTTCAATGGACATGGAAGTTTTTGAAGCGCTGTTTTGAGCGCACAAACCAAGCTGAAAGATGCTGCTTGTAGGATGCCTAGCAAGCGTGATGCCTCGGTGTGAAAGCATCCATTGAGATGCATGGAGAGCGTTTTTGATGTGCTTTTTATGTGCTAATTTTAGAGCTGAAACTCCTGTAAAACACATTGTTGTGAAAGGGGTCTAAGTCAAATGGAATCGTGGTGGGGGATTTCCAAGATCTGGCAGTAGAAATTCTGGCTTCTACAAAGATAAATGCTATTAGGCTAGGTTCACACATGTCTGGTGCAAATTTCCTAAGCGGTGGTTCAACTATGATTTAGATGCAGCTCAGATGTGAATTTTTGGAGCCGGTGTCTTTAACGTTAAATGAATTAATAAGCATGATATGGAGCAGCGCTATAAAAACACCTGCATATTAATAAATAAATGTATGAATACACAAATCAATTAATATAGGGCAAATACATATAAAAAGCAAAAGACAAGGACAAAATATAGTGTAAATATGAAATTGTGCAAAACGCATAAAAGTGCCAAATGTTTCAAATCTGATTAGTGAAAAGTCCAATGAAGAAAGTGCCAAAAAGTATTTGTGCAAAAAATTGTGGCAATATATTCCAAGTCTTTATCATATATATCAAAATGAAGGGTCCCGGTGTTACTAATCCTTATAAGTGTTGTATGCCACAAATATACTGTGTACACCAATCCACCACCATGTGCAATGGCCACTCACCTTGTTCCCATAGGTAAACAGCGTAAAAGCTGCACACTTCCGGGTTCGGCCGTACCCGGAAGTGACGTCACCCGGGTCTTCCCATTCATTTATTTATTTTCATATTTGTAGTTATTTAATCACCTTGTTTACTGTAGTCACATTGAGTAACGCACAAGTTACTCTTCCCAGTTTGTTTAAGATGAAATGGTTGTTAAGGAGTGGGCGGGAAGGTGGCTGCCATGTCCTTAACAGATGACTCCTCAGCAGTCAGGGAGGTTTCCCACTGACAGCTGAATGTATTAAAAACATTTCCGATGATAAAAAATCCTGAAAACCATGGCATGGGCGGTGCCCAAAATCCATACTCGGATCTGGTATGGATTTTAAAGGAAACCCCATGCCAAAAAAAATAAATAAATAAAAAATGTAAACGCGGCGGTTCCCCATTTTGACAGGCGGCACGACCGAGATCTACTGATCCCTGTCACCGGGATCATTTAGATCTGTCATGCCCCTGCCAGCCCAGCCCCCAGACAGAACACAGTTAACCCCTTGATCGCCCCCTTAGTGTTAACCCCTTCCCTGCCAGTGACATTTACACAGTAATCAGTGGCTATTTTTAGATCTGATCGCTGTATAAGTGTCATTGGTCCCAAAAAAGTGTCAAAAATGTTCGACCTGTCCACTGCAATATTGCAGTCCCAATAAAAATCGCAGATCGCTGCCATTACCAGTAAAAAATAAATAAAATAATAAGAACGCCATAAATAAATTCTCATAGTTTGTAGACGCGATAACCTTTGCGCAAACCAATCAATAAACACTTTTTGCAATTTTTATTTATCAAAAATATGAGGAAGGATATATATTGGCCTAAACTGATAAATACGTTTTTGTTTTTTTGTTTTTGATATGTATTCTAACAAAAAGTGTAAAAATGTTTTTTTTTTTTTTCAAAATTGTCGCTCTTTTTTTATTTATAGCTCAAAAAATAAAAACCAAAGAGGTGATCAAATACCACCAAAAGAAAGCTCTATTTGTTGGGGGTAAAAAAAGAAGTAAATTTTGTTTGGATACAACGAAGCATGACCACTCAATTGTCAGTTAAAGCGTTAAAGCGAAGTGCCGAATCACAAACCATGTTCCGGTCAGGAAGGGGGTAAATGCTTCTGGGGCTGAAGTGGTTGATGTGTAACTGGCTGTACAATATACAGCCAAACCACTTACACACAGAGCCTGCAAGAGCCCTGCACCCACATTCTGCTGATTGTGAGTGCAACGCTTTCCATGTGCCAGATTAAAAAAAAAATAATAAATGCACATTTTTTTTTTACCTGCAAAAATATGTGTATTTTATTTATTTTTTTAAAGCTGAACTTATCCTTAAAATCTAAGGGCACTTTCTCACTGGGGCGGGTGGTAGTGGTAAATCACTGCTAGTTTCAGTGGCGATTTACCGCTGATACAGCGGCACAATGGCTCCGCTATGCAGGCGGGAGTGTGTTGCTTTTAACCTCTGACAAGGGGTTAAAAGTGCCGGCTCGCCACGCTTCCAAGGCAGTGTACAGCCGCTTCAGAAGTGCTGGTCATTGATTTCAATGGCAGAGGAGTGGTGTTTCACCACTCACCGCACCGTCCCAAAGATGCTGCTTGCAGGACTTTTTTTTTTTAACGTCCTGCAAGCGCACCGCCCCAGTTTGAAAGCACTCCGGCTTTGACATTGGGCTGGATTTTTATGGCGCTTTACAGGCGCTACTTTTAGCTAAAAAGCGCCTCAGTGTGAAAGGGGTCTTACAGTAAAAGAAGAACCTGTCGCAGGACTGGTTCACACTATGTGCAGTGACTGGAGTTTTTTTGCTATTGGATCATGCCAGTTACCACAAGGGCACATAGAAAACAATTATTTTCTCTGTGCCCCATGCACACCACAACGCAGTGGGTGCCACTGTAAGTCACTGAAGCATTATGCCCGGCGCTGCTGTGTGGGGACCCGCATGTTGTATACACTTCACATAAAGCTGAAATCACAAAAAAGGTAAATTGTGCACCACAATGAAATAGTGCATCACAGTGCCCTGCAAGCTGCACACTTGAACAGGGCGCTTTAGCATGCAGGCAGTGTGAACCTCCAGTGAAATGTTTGTGTTTTACTGCAGTAAGAGTGTCATTTATTACTGAGTGGTAAGTGCACACCTATGCACTGCAGCTTAATGCGCTTTTAATGCCACAACATATAGCGTTCCTGGGCTTTTGCATGCATTAAAGCAGGCTAATTAAAATAAATATAAATATAACAAATGCACAAAAACACAGGTATCATGTTTTGTGCCTGGACAATAAATATTCTGAATAGTTTATCCCTCATTTTGCATAACCCTTGAACAAACATCCTGCATAAAAACCAAAATGTTTAAAACAAACATAAAAGTGGGCGGCACAGTGGTGTAGTGGATAGCACTTTCGCCTGGCAGCAAAATAGTCGCTGGTTCATCCCAACCACGGCACTACCTGCCTGGACTTTGCATGTTCTCCCTGTGTCTGCGTGGGTTTTCTCTGAGTTCTCCGGTTTCCTCCCACACTCCAAAGACATGCTGGTAGGTTAATTGGATCCTGTCTAAATTGGCCCTGGTATATGTATGCATGTGAGTTAAGGACCTTAGATTGTAAGCTCCTTGAGGGTAGGGACTGATGTGAATGTACAATGTATATGTAAAGCGCTGCGTAAATTGACGGCGCTATATAAGTACCTAAAATAAATAAATAAAAGCATGCCGTAATAAATGTAAAGTCATAATGTACAGCAGGTTTCTTTTGAATAGTTTTCTAAAACCCTTCACTATAATCCTAAACTCTACAGAAGTAACAGTTACAGCTGTTGGCATTAAATCAAGTAGGTGTGTTTTTATTTTTCTATTCATAGAGCTGCAGTTATTTGTAAGGTTTGCAGTTTAATTGCTGGGGATTTATCCATTGATTACAGCATAGAACCAATTATTGTATACCATGTTCTGTGTTCTCTTTGCTTTACGGAATGAAAAGAATTATATTCATACTATCATCTGTGCTACATTACATAAATATACATCTGCATTAAATCCCGGATTTGTGGTCCGTGGTGTTGCTTAAACTGTTGTTGAAGTGTGATTAATACCTTTAGCTTTTTAATTTTATTTTTTTAACCCCTTCAGCCCCGGAAGGATTTGCCCCCTTCCTGATCAGGCCATTTTTAGTGATGCGGCACTGCGTCGCTTTAACTGACTGACTATTGTGCGGTCGTGCAACGTTGTACCCAAACAAAATTGATGTCCTTTTTCCCCACAAATAGAGCTTTCTTTTGGTGGTATTTGATCACCTCCTGTGGTTTTTATTTTTTGCATTATAAACAAAAAAAGACCGACAATTTTGAAAAAAAAACCTAAATTTTTTACTTTCTGCTACAAACATTTCCAAAAAAAAGTAATCAATTTTCTTCCTTAGTTTAGGCCGATTTGTATTCTGCTACATATTTTTGGTTAAAAAAAAAAAATCACAATAAGCGTATATTGATTGGTTTGCGCAAGTTATCACGTCTACAAAATGGATAGATATATGGCATTTTTATTATTTATTATTGTTTTTTACGAGTAATGGCGGCGATCAGTGATTTTTAGCGGAACTGCGACATTGCGGCGGATTGATCGGACACCTAACTGGCATTTTTGACACTTTTTTTGGGATCCAGTGACATCATTATAGTAATCCATGCTAAAAATATGCACTGACATTGTACTAATGACATTGGCAGGGAAGAGGTTAACGTCAGGGGCGATGAATGTGTTCCCGGTTTGTGTTTTCTAACTGTATGGGGGACTGTGTGACCGGGGAAGAAGACAGATCCGTCTTCCTGCATAGCAGAAAGACCGGCTCTGTGGAATATGTCCAGTCAGAACTGAGATCTGCCATGTTTACACAGGCAGATCCCCGTTCTGTCACTGTGGGGAACGATCGCGGGTGGCCGGCGGACATCAAGTCTGCCAGACCTGCTGATTGGCTTCCTTGCTGACCAATGGGAGCGCATGTTCACACCCACTAAAGCGAGTTCACAAGCCAACGTACAGTTACATCGATTCACGGGATGGAGCCAACCTGCCGCAGTATAATGGCGGCGGCTGGCCGGCAAGCAGTTAAACCGTTCTTTTCTTACTATTGACCTGATTGACAAATTGGTGGAAACTAGAACCTAGGCTCCAAATGTATTGTTCCTATTCTTCAGGTTTGGTTGTCTTTGACAGCTATCATTTTGCTGCAACTGTATAAAGGAGGCTGAAATCCTCTGTAAAAACTAAATAGTATCCTTATGCTCCAGAAAGAATCCATACTCATCTGTCCTGTTCTGTGTTTCATGAAATGTGTTTTTCTGCCTCATTTTAACATTCCGGTGATCTCTGGAACCTCTTCTTTTCTTCACATCTGTTTGTTTGGAACTCTAAGCTGGTCATGATTGAAACACGGTTCAGCAGGGACCAGGCGAGATTCGATCCATGTATGGGCAACTGATTGTCCCCATGGCAATCAATCAATCAGCTTGGGTACAAACAGCCTGTCAAATGTTTTATATATGATTACTGACAACAGCTATAGCTGCAATCATTGTATTCTGCCAGCCAGGAAGGTTCCCCTCACCCCCCCCGCTGGCAGAACGCAATAGCGCTGTGGAAGGCATTTTCCCCATCAACACTGACTGTGTTGATGGGGACATTTTGTGATTTTCTTTCCTTTCACCCATGGTGGAAGGAAAGAAAATCAAAGCATCTATGGTCTGCGTTCGCTGCGGTCATGTGCACTGTACTATGCACACTACAAACCCCATAGTCCATCTCAGGAGCAAGTATGAGAGTGTGGCTACATTCGTACATACAGTAGGATTGTGGTAAATGGACGTAGTCGCCCTCTAACAAAGTCTGGTCACAGCAGCAAAAAAAAAAGGAATTTGGAGAAGGCTGAGAGCAATAGAAAGCAGCAGTGGCTACTCCATAGAGGGCGCTAGTGCGCCGCCCACCCCCACTGATCCTTCTAAAAAAAATAAATAAAATAGAGTGCGGCGGTATATGGGAGATTTACTGTCAGCTGACAGCAATTCCCAAAGCCCATTGGTCCGCACATCTATACACTGATTGGCTCTGGCCTCAGTCACTGTCCTCCAGACAGTGATTGATTGGTCAGGGACGAGGGGGGCCAGACTGGCAGACGTGCTGGTGCTTGGACTGCACACATGCCTGTAATCCCACTCACCGAGGGAGAGAGAACGCTCTGACGATGAGCCCATCTGAGGTGCTGTGCTGCTGGGCTCTGCATACCTGTGTGCTGACAATACCTGTGTACTGGCTGGCGGCAATACCTGTATGCTGACAATACCTGTGTACTGGCTGGTGGCAATACCTATGTACTGGCAATAGCTGTGTACTGGCTAGCGACAATACCTGTGTACTGGCAATACCTGTGTAGTGGCAATACTTGTGTACTGGCTGGCGGCAATAACTGTGAACTGGCTGGCAGCAATAACTGTGAACTGGCTGGCGGCAATACTTTTGTACTGGCTGGCGGCAATACCTGTGTACTGGCAATGCCTGTGTACTGGCTGGTGGCAATACCTGTGTACTGGCAATAACTGTGTACTGGCTGCCGGCAATACTTTTGTACTGGCAATACCTGTGTACTGGCTGGCGGCAATACCTGTGTACTAGCAAAACGTGTACTGGCTGGCAGCAATACCTGTGTACTGGCAATGCCTGTGTACTGGCTGGCAGCAATACCTGTGTACTGGCAATGCCTGTGTACTGGCTGGCAGCAATACCTGTGTACTGGCAATAACTGTGTACTGGCTGGCTGCAATACCTGTGTACTGACAATACCTGTGTACTGGCTGGCGGCAATACCTGTGTACTGGCTGGCGGCAATACCTGTGTACTGGCAAGAACTGTGTACTGGCTGGTGGCAATACATGTGTACTGGCAATACCTGTATACTGGCTGGCTACAATACCTGTATACTGGCTGGCTACAATACCTGTATACTGGCTGGCTACAATACCTGTATACTGGCTGGCTACAATACCTGTGTACTGGCTGGCTGCAATACCTGTGTACTGATAATGCCTGTGAACTGGCTGGCTGCAATAACTGTGTACTCGCTGCATACTGTGTTACTGGCTGCAATATACCCCACCTGTGATGCTGAGCTGTATACTGTATTCTGTGATGCTGAGCTGTGTACTCCTGACACAATATGTGGAATACAGGGGACAGAGTGGGTGGATTCTATAATGGGTGGGGCTTATGAGAAGTAGGATGGGTCAAAAAGGAAGGGCGGGGCCTGGCGCCCCCCCATCCGAAAACTTCACCAGCCACCACTAATAGAAAGGACTGTTTTGAGTTCGGAATGCATACTTGAATAGACGTTTTTGAAAAAGTTACATAGGGTGAAAAAAGACACAAGTCCATCTAGTTCAACCAAAAAAAAAAAAAAAATAAAAAGAGTTTAAATTCAATAATATCTTTATTGAAATAGTTTTGTTGCCAGATCGAAGCTAACAATTCAGTGAGATACAATGACATTGGTTGTCAATAGCTGGGGTGAAAAAGATGAAGATGGGGGGGGGGGGTGTTGTTGGTACAAGTAATACAAAAGTAGAACATTAAAGAGGAGGTCCAGCCTGGGAAAGAAAAATTAAAAGTCAGCAGCTACAAATACTGTAGTTGCTGACTTTTAATATATGAACACTTACCTGTCCAGGGAGCCCCCCGATGTTGGCACCTGAAGCCGATCTTCGGATCGGCCGTTGGGTGTTGCCGTCGGATACATCACCACTAAGTGAAATCGGGAGTGAAGCCTTCTGGCTTCATAGACGGTTCCCTACTGTGCATGGGCGAAGCGTGCTGCGCTTTCTGATTGGCTCAGCGGCGGGAGAAGGAGGAGGGGGGCCAAACTTCCGGCAGACGGGGCCGCGGAAGTGGGCAAGGGGACCTGTCAAAAACAGGTCCTCATTTTTCCCTCCCCCCGAAAGGTGCTAAATGTGACATCAGAGGGGGGAAGGAAGCAAATGAGTGGAACTCCGCTTTAAGGTTGAATATAGAATGTCTACACAATTCATAGTAATGACACAGTGAATAGGACGTGCACCACGCACTTAATGTGTTGTATTACATTGGGAGATGTATGGAATCTCATAGGTCGGTGGGAAACTTTTTGGGGAGGAGATGAGATAAATTATGTTGTTGTAAGTAATTGGGGTGTTGCATCCAGGGGTCCCATTGGCAGAAAAAAAATTCTTGTAGTATATGGGCTTTAGCAAAGAAATACTCGCATTGAACGTGATCATTCAGAATGGATATGGCAGTAAAAATATCAGGTGGGGAAGGCGTTTTCCAATTATGGGTTATAACTAAAAGATGGCAATAAAGATAGGAGTGAGAATAGCTTGGATTTTAGAAGGCCAGGATTCCATACTTAAGTAAGGCTAGTTTGAAGTTAGGAGGAGAATTGAAGATTTCCAGAATTGAGTCCAAAGATGAAGAGTTGATGATCTGTATATTTCATAAGCCATGTCGAATTTTGAAGAATGTGGAACGTTGTATTGAGAAAGAGGAACATAGGTCCTGAAAGGAGCGAGAAAAGTTTAAAGCTGAACTCTGGTCTCTGCCCATTCATGAAGGGCAGTATAGTGGAACAGCATTCTCTCTCTGTGGGCAGGATGTGGCTTAAAATGGACTTTTAGTCCCCTTTTACACTTGTGCGACCCGATTTTACCACAATTTTTTGCCGCAATTTTGACGAGATTTGGAATCCGTACGACTTTGGGTCCGACTTTGTTGCAACTTTGGCTCAATGAAACCATATTCCAAAGTCAGAAGTAGTACAGAAATCACATCTATATTATTCAGGTGCGATTTGCATGTGACGACCTCAAGTTGCATCAAAGTTGGACCAAAGTAATGCACGGACTACTTTGAAGTCGGCACGACTTGAAAGTCGTACAGATATGAACGGTACTCATTGGAAATAATGGGGAACGACTTGTCATGCGACTTTGAAGTCCCACGTCGCAGGACAACTCGCACAAGTGTGAAAGGGGTCTAAAGAGGGGCTCCAGGTTCCCCCACAAAAAAAAAAAATTTAAAGTCAGCAGCTACAAATACTGTAGCTGCTGACTTTTAATATTAGGGCACTTGCAGAAAAACGCAGAAAGCACAACAAAAAGCACTGCAGAAACGCTCAAAAGCAGCATGCATAGATGTTAATGGAGCCTGACACAACTCTTTCCTGAATACTGCTCTAATCAACAGCTCTGCTTAGGGACTTCATCCATTCACACCAATGCGTTTTTTCATGCTTTTTGCTGAAACGCAGGACATTTTTTTTAACATGGGTTTCTATGAAACATGTTCACATTTTTGTGCCTCTGCATTTTTGGAAAGGGTCAGGGACATTCTTAAATACAAAGCAGTGCTTTTTTTGCTTTTTTTTGGCTCAATATATTTCAGTGAAGTTGCAGAAAAGCATGTAGTGTGTTTTTACCATGGTTTTGCCGCAATGTACATTTTTAAATCTGCTCAACAACAAATTTTCCCCCCAAAAAAGCATAAAAAATGCAAATTGCGGTTAAAAAAAGCACTGTAGAAAAGCTCAAAGGCAACATGCATAGATGTGAATCGAGCCTAAGGCCTGTTAAACACCTATGCAGTTTGCTTTTGATCCGTTTCTGCGGTGCTTTTTGCAAACATGTTTTTGGCACATTTCGCATGCATTTTATGATGGCCAATTTGTTGTTGGGTGGGGGGGGGGGGGGGGGGGTAAAAACCGCAAATTGTGGCAAAATTGCAGCAAAAATGCACTACTTGTTTTTTTGCAGCTTCTCCATTGAAGTCTATTGCACCCAAAAGCATACTTTTAAAAATTCCCTGACCCTTTCCAAAAACGCAGCCGCTGAAAAGAAAGCATAGATGTAAACGTTTCCCATAGGAAACCTGTTAAATGTACTGTAGTGCATTTCTGCAAAAAGAACCAAGCCTTAAAGAATGTTCATTAGAGCAGTGTTCAGTTGGATTTGTTACACTGCAGGAGATCTGAGGTTTGAATTTCCTATGATCTTGCAGCACATGAAAAAACTAAAAGTAAAAAAGAGCCATATTATTACTGTATATGCTGGCTGACTTATGAAAAAAATATTTAAAGGGGTTGTAAAGACCGGAGTTTTTTTTATATTAATGCATTCTATGTTTGTTTTATCTTAATGCAACTATCACCATTTTATTCTATAGGGCCTCTGCTATCAGAAAATATATGTTTGGGGGTTTAAAGTAATTTTCTAACACAAAAAGCTAATTACTCTTCCGTTCACTGACAGATGCAGCCTTCTTATGACACGTCGGGTTATGCTCATATTACTAGGAGTAGACTAGGCAAAAATAAAACAAAAGCATAGGTTGGCCCCTCCCAGGGGGCCGTCCTCACCTTAGCATATAATCCCCCTGCTCTGCATAGCACATCAGTTTTAAATTGCCTAGTGCAAGGAGTAGACCTGGTTCCCTATGGGATCTGCGGTCTCCTGAAGATTTTTTTTTGATGAAGACTGCTATAAAGAAGCTGGCTGGTGGTATAGAGGATATCTAGAATCCAAAAACTTTCCCCAGTCCGGCCGACACTATGCGAGCTATCCTTAGCGGGGGCCCGCCGCATAGCGCCCGTTCTGTGCGGGCAGCCAGTGGCTAAAACCCACTAGAGCCCAGTGACTGGTTTTGTTCCTGTCCAGGGGCCTGGCCAGCAGCATGCCTCTCTATGGAGATAAGTCTGCTCCGGGAGGCTACCCGCTGCGCCCGTCGGATTGGTGAGTGGACCCCTCTTCCGTCCTAGGGGAGCAGAGAGTGGGCACCTGGGCAGCTTCTGTGGTAGGGGACACACTGGGTGGTGCCCCTTTAAGGATTATCTCCCGCCCCCCCCCCCACTCCCCCTCCCCCCCCCCCTCAGTACCGCACCTTGCACTGACCGTTCGGAGCACTGCATTAAGCGGTTCGCCGCCATTCGGTGTGGATCACCGTTCGTTCGTCCACCGACTGCACCATTTTGCTATAAGCTCTGCTTGTGTTAATGGCAGCATCCATTGTTTGGTAGCCCATGCGGTTTTCAGCCTGTCCTCTGGCGGCCCCAGTGGTCGTTTTTGGTATTACAGAAAGTGATAAAAACTGAAGTAGTACTTCCTGTTTCACTTGGACAATGTGGCTGACACTCGGTGGTACAGGCTCTTGAAGTGCAGTGGATTTTTGGGCATTGCTCATTCCGGTCACAGTGCTGAGGCATTTAAAACAGCAAGTATAGCTGGCTCTCCCTGGGTGCTGGTAGCGGTGGGTGGGGGGGTGGCCCCAAAAA
>BLSH010039815.1:231978-266328 GCA_018402905.1 Glandirana rugosa
GGAAGAGAAGGGCTTGGCTCCGCCTAAGGGAGCGTCCTCGTCCAGCAGGTCCATCCGATGATGGCGTTACGGAGAGACAGCGTCATTGCGGTATGGCCTCGATGGTCAAAACATTTTTTTTTTGAGCTCCAGACTCTGTTCTGGCTTTTCCTCACGGTGTATAACTTTTACCTCCAGAGGGTGACGTTTCGCTTTCTTTGCGACTTCGGCACCTGTTTATGCATGTACCTCCATGTGTAGGGAATACAGGTCTCTACGGTCTCTAAGGGGGTCTTCCTCCCGCCGATGTTGGCTCACCTATCTAAGGTAGTCCTTTAAAGGCGCGGGATTGTATGGCCAAGTCCCGGAAGTCCAGGTCATGACCGGCCTGGGGGGGGGGGGGGGGTCCGGCCAGTACTGGACCTGAAGGCCCTGAACCGGTATGTTAGGGCGCGGAAATTTCCTGATGGAATCTATCCACTCGGTTGTAGCCGCCCTCCTTCTGGGGGAATCTCTGGCATCTCTGGACATAAGGGATGTGTACCTCCATGTACGTATTTGTCCACGGCTTCAGCGTTTCTTTCGCTTTGCAGTGGGAGACCTCCATTTTCAATATGTGGCACTCCTTTTCGGTCTTGTCTCAGACCTCGAGTTTTTTTTTTACAAAACTGGTAGCTCCGGTATGGCGTTACTGCGACAGAGAGGCATTGCGGTAGTAGCCTACCTGGACGACCTGCTCCTGCGAGGGAATCCGCCTCGGTTCGGGAAGAGAAGGTGAGGATCACAATGACCTTGCTGCAGGACTTCGGCTGGTTGCTCAACCTGCAGAAGTCAACGGTGTCTCTATCCCGCCGCCTGGAGTATCTGGGCCTGTTTATGGACTCAGAGCAGGCAAAGGTTTTTCCTTCCTCCAGCCAAGTTGCAGTCACTGCAGTCGGCAGTGAAAACGTTCCTGTCGCACCGACGGTCTTCCTTACGTGGGGGGCTGGGGCTCATGGTCTCAACTTTCGAGGCGATACCATCCGCCCAGAGTCGCACTCGTCTCCTTCAACGAGCAAGTTTGGCTCGGTGGGACAGATCCCCTCGATCCTTGGACCTTCTGATCCGTCTGAGCTCCCAGACCAGGGCGTCTCTGAGCTATGGTTCCGGGACTCAGCATTGATTCAGGGGAAGTCGTTCCTGCCCCTTCAGGGGGTGATCATTGCCACGGATGACAATCCTTTGGACTGGGGCGGGGTCCTGGGACAGCTGCCTGCCCAGGGCCGTTGGTCGGCACAAGAGGCTCACCTCCCCATCAATGTACTGAAGCTGAGAGCAATCAGATTGTGCTTTTTTTCTCTGGATGAGATTGCAGGGTCGTCCGATTCGAATTCAGTCGGACGATGCCACAGCAGTGGCGTATGTGAACCATCAGAGCGGCAGAAGGAGTCCAGCAGCTACGGCGGAGGCAGCAATGGTACTGCGTTGTGCGGAACGTCGCGTTCCGGCAATCTCTGCCGTTTACGTTCCAGGTTTGGAGAACTGGCAGGCGGACTTTCTCAGTCGCCAGACGCTGGACCAGGGAGAGTGGTCTTTCCACCCGGAGTTGTTCAATCAAATTTGCTGCATATGGGGGACGCCGGTTGTGGATCTCATGGCGTCCCAGTTCAATCACAAGGTGGAAACCTTTGTGTCCAGAACGAAGGATCCGTTGGCAGTGGCCACGAACGCTCTGGTGGCCCCCTGGGACCGTTGACCGCCTTCTGTACGCTTTCCCTCCGATAAAACTGTTTCCGCGATTGATACGCAGGATAGTGGCGGAGGGGATACCAATAATCCTGGTGGCTCCAGATTGGCCTCGGCACACTTGATACGCCGACGTGGTGCAAATGGTGCCAGACGCCCCATGGCGGCTCCCGCTGTGAGACGATTTTCGGTCTCAGGGACCCATCTTGCACCCTGCCTTACCCTCGCCGGCTTTGACGGCTTGGCTATTGAGTCCCAGGTGCTAAGAGACCGGGGAGTCGCCGACTCCGTGATCCCTACTTTGTTAAAAGCTTGCAAGTGTACTTCTCGCAAGATTTATCACCGCACCTGGAAGGCTTATATAGCGTGGTGCGAGGCGGAGGGTCATAACCCTCGCTCTTATGTCGTGTCCAGGGTCCTGACTTTTTTTGCAGCAGGGCCTGAGCAAAAAACTGGCTTTGAGTACCCTCAAGGGCCAGATATCGGCTCTGGCGATTCTCTTTCAGAGACCTTGGCTTCGCACTCTTTGATTCGTACCTTTTGTACAGGGTGTGCGAAACGTGGCTCCTCGGGTGAAGGCTCCGATGGCTCCGTGGTATCTGCATTTGGTGCTTTCTGTTCTTCAGAAACCATCATACAAGAATATCAGGGAGATTTCCTTACAATTGCCGTCGCAGAAGGTGGCCTTTTTAGTTGCCATCACTTCCGCCAGACGGGTGTCTGAATTAGCAGCACTATCGTGCAAGTCTCCCTACTTAGTCATGCATAAGGATAATGCGGTCTTGCGACCCTCTCCTTCCTTGGGCCTCGGTTCACACTTTCACTAAGTTTTGTAAAGTTGATTTGTTTGCATCTTCGGATGCTGCTTGAGCCGCAAAGTTTTGCAGGCGGCGGAGTAGGCGCGTCTGGCGCCTCCTTAAAGGTTCAGTCGGGTACTGTTAGTGTTTACCCACCCCTCTTTTTGACACAGCTTGGGGATGTCCCCACACGTAATGGAGAAGCTGCGTCTGTCAGTAAACGATAGGAGAAAAAGGGATTTTATTAAAACTTACCGTAAAATCCTTTTCTCCAAGTTCACTGACAGATGCAGCACCCACCCCTCTGTGCTCTGTTCTTGTACGGCTTGTGTACGAACTGGAGAGCTATGCTATGAGTTAACTCCTAGTGAGACCAGCATAAAACCACACACGTAATGGAGAAGCTGCGTCTGTCAGTGAACTCTGAGAAAAGGATTTTACGGTAAGTTTTAATAAAATCCCTTTTTTTTTTACACAAAGTTGTCCATTTATAAGATATTTCCAACACAAAGCATGTACATAGCAAAAATGACACCCCAAAATACATTCTGCTATTACTCCTGAGTATGGCAATGCCACATGTGTGAGACTTTTACATAGCCTGACCACATACAGAGGCCCAACATTGAACTAGCACCTTCAGGCGCTCTACAAGCATAAATTACACATCTCATTTCTCAACCCCCTATTACACTTTTGAAGGTACTGGAGTACCAGGGCAATGTTATTGCCCACAAAATGACCCCATTTTGGAAAGCAAACCGCCCAACGTATAATCTATGAGGCATAATGAGTCTTTTGAACATGTCATTTTTTTTCCAGTAGTTTTTGGAAAATGTGTGAAAAAAATGAAACCGCTTTTATTTTTGCACAAAGTTGGCCATTTATATGATATTTCCAACACATAGCATGTACATAGCAAAAATTACACCCCAAAATACATTCTACTACTCCCCCCGAGTATGGCGAAATGTGTGAGACTTTTACAGGTGATGTTTACTCATGCGTGTGACGGTCACTGACAGGTGATTGGCGATGATCACTGATGGATGACTGGCGGTTGTCAGTGACGGGTGACTGGCGGTGGTCACTGATGGGTGTCTGGCAGTGGTCACTGATTGGTGATGGGTGACTGGTGGTGGTCACTGATGGGTGACGGGTCTCTGGTGGTGGTCACTGATGGGTGACGGGTCTCTGGTGGTGGTCACTGATGGGTGATGGGTCTCTGGTGGTGGTCACTGATGGTTGACGGGTGGTGGTCACTGATGGTTGACGGGTGGTGGTCACTGATGGTTGACTGGTGGTGGTCACTGATGGGTCACTGATGGGTGACTGGTGGTGGTCACTGATGGGTGACTGGTGGTGGTCACTGATGGGTGACTGGTGGTGCACACTGATGGGTACTGGGTGTCTGGTGGTGGTCACTGATGGGTGACTTGTGGTGGTCACTCATGGGTGACAGGTGACTGGCGGTGGTCACTGATGGGTGACGGGTGACTGGCGGTGGTCACTGATGGGTGACGGGTCTCTGGTGGTGGTCACTGATGGATGACGGGTGGTGGTCACTGATGGATGACGGGTGTCTGGTGGTGGTCACTGATGGGTGACTGGCGGTGGTCACTGATGGGTGACTGGTGGTGGTCAGTGATGGGTGACGGGTGACTGGCGGTGGTCAGTGATGGGTGACGGGTGACTGGCGGTGGTCAGTGACTGGCGGTGGTCACTGATGGGTGACGGGTGACATACCACGGTCAGTAACGGTTGACATGCCACGGTCAGTAATGGGTGACATGCCACGGTCAGTGACAGGTGCACTTTATGATGGCAGTCTGATGACAGGTACACTTTATGGGGGCAGATGGGGTGACTGGTGCATTGGGGGGGGCAGGGGGGATGTGACAGTGTGTGTTTTTTACTTTACAGAGTGGTAACTCACTGATCCCAGCTCTTCTCTCCTCACACTAGAAACTGTGTGAGGAGAGAAGAGCTGGTAACAGTGAGTTACCGCTCTGTTTACATTGCATGTGATCGGCTGTGAAGTAGATCACAGCCGATCACAAGGTAACAGCCATTCCTTGGGAACATTCCGCCACAAACGTGCAAGCGCAGCACGCTCCGGATCGCGTGCATGTGCCGTGCGAATGGGGGACGTGCCATTTGTGATCAGCCGTGACTTAGTCACGGCCGATTACGTGGTAGACAGCCATAACCAATGGCTGTTCACCCCAGTGACGCGGTGTGTCCCGGGTACACGCCGCCACAGACAGAGCCGGGATGTGCACGCCCGATCGCGCGCAATCCCGGATTAAAGGGATGACGTCCGCCCGCAACAATAGCCGTTCCGCCCCCGCCATCATTTGACGGGCGGACGGCAAGAGGTTAAGCTATACCTGCACTTATTTAATCCCGTGCCTCCTTCTCCCTAATATTTTCAATGTACATTATACTTACCTGCAAACTCCGCCCATTCAAATACGTCACTGTGTAGCCTGGCAAGTGCTGTACATCCTCTGCACAGAATAACTATATTCACATACAGTGCCTTGAAAAAGTATTCATACCCCTTGAAATTTTCCACATTTTGTCATGTTACAACCAAAAATGTAAATGTATTTTATTGGGATTTTATGTGATAGACCAACACAAAGTGGAAGGAAAATGATGAATGTTTTTCAAAATGGATTTACAAATAAACATCTGAAAAATTTGGCGTGCTTTTGTATTCAGCCTCCTTTACTTTGATACCCCTAAATTCTAGTGAAACAAATTGCTTTCAGAAGTCACCTAATTAGTAAATAGAGTCCACCTGTGTGCAATTAATCTCATTATAAATACAGCTGTTCTGTGAAGCCCTCAGAGGTCTGTTAGAGAACCCTAGTAAACAAACAGCATCATGAAGGCCAAGGAACACACCAGACAGGTCAGGGATAACGTTGTGGAGAAGTTTAAAGCAGGATTAGGTTATAAGAAAATATCCCAAGCTTTGAACATCTCACAGAGCACTGTTCAATCCATCATCCAAAAATGGAAAGAGTATGGCACAACTGCAAACCTACCAAGACATGGCTGTCCACCTAAACATTAATCAGAGAGGCAGCCAAGAGGTCCATGGTAACTCTGGAGGAGCTGCAGAGAGCCACAGCTCAGGTGGGAGAATCTGTCCTTTAAAGAAGAGTGGCAAAAAGAAAGCAATTGTTGAAAGTCAGAAGTCGTCCCATTTGCAGCTTGCGAGAAACCATGTGGGGGACACAGCAAACTTATTGAAGAAGATACTCTGGTCAGATGAGACCAAAATTTAACTTTTTGGCCTAAAAGCAAAATGCTATGTGTGGCGGGAAACTAACACTGCACATCACCCTGAACACACCATCCCCACCGGGAAACATGGTGGTGGCCTAGGGTTGCCACCTCATCCCTTTAAACCCAAACACATTAATTACACAGGTTATGTGGCTGATTTAATGCAGGTAAGGCACCAAATGATTTTAATTACCACCTTACTCAGTCTCAGAACCTGTGTAATTAATATGTGTTCAGGTTTAAAGGGACGAGGTGGCAACCCTATGGTGGCTGCATCATGTTGTGGGGATGCTTTTCTTCAGCAGGGACAGGGAGTTGATAGGAAGATGGATGGAGCCAAATACAGGACAATCTTAGAAGAAAACCTGTTAAGTGTCGAGACTGGATGGAGGTTCACCTTTCAGTAGAACAACGACCCTAAACATACAGCCAGAGCTACAATGGAATGGTTTAGACCAAAGCATATTCATGTGTTAGAATGGCCCAGTCAAAGTCCAGACCTAAATCCAATTGAGAATCTGTGGCAAGACTTGAAAATTACTGTTCACAGACGCTCTCCATCCAATCTGACAGAACTATTTTGTGAAGAAGAATGTGCAAAAATGTTACCCTCCCAGATGCGCAAAGCTGGTAGAGACATACCCAACAAGACTTGCAGCTGTAATTGCAGTGAAAATGGTTCTGAATACAAATGCATGCCACACTTTTCACATATTTATTTGTAAAACATTTTTAAAACTATTTATCAGTAGACCACCATTGTGTTGGTCTATCACATAAAATCCCAATAAAATACATTTGTATTTGTTTGTAACGTGACAAAATGTGGAAAATGTGTGCCCTGGCCTCCATTCTCTAGTAGAAAGCCCATCTGTCATGGTTGCTAACCACAACTTAATTGATTTTCCTTTGAGCATTAAAGATTAAATGAAAAGGATGGTGGCCTGTACAAAGCAGGAAGGAGCATCCGACTGTTTGGGTTAATCAGTGGTTTAAGTTCAGCTCGACTTCTGGCAGCATTCTGGCTTTACATGTAGCCAGCCCAGGCTTGCCTGTCAATGTTGAGTTTTCAGTATCAGAACCGAATAAATGAAGTGTTGTTTTTGTGTTGACAGAACCCGGATCCAGATGGAGACAAGCCCCCCTGTAATCCTCAGGAGCTGGAAGAGTGTGATGTCTCACTTGAAGATTGCGCAACACTGTGTAGATTTGATGGCAGCAGTTTAAAGGCCACCCATGTAGTAAGTTGCACCCAGAACCTCAGTATTTATGATTTTTGTCTGTTTTGCATTTACTTAAAAAAAGTAAATTTATACTGTACCCTTGGGCCACCACCTTTCCCTGGCTTTACTATGTGTGATGATGGACTTGGGAGCAACCCTGCGGCTCACTCTCCTTATCAACTGCCCATATCTTCACCAATCCTGCTAACTCCAGGTTGCATGACTTATTTTTCAGTCTGTGGCTCAGCTTAATATCCCTATTCTAAATCTGACGAAAGGTGGACAAGTCCTGCTGCTTTGCTTTGTAAAGGTTGCCGTACAAGGCTCAAATTTTGACAGATTCCTGCTAAATTACTTGACTCAAGTCCACTGTTCAATGTGGAAAGTTGTTGGCTAAACAATCAGATGCAGCTAATGTTTGGATGTTCTGAAAATAGCCCTCACAAGTGATTTGTCCATCCGCGCCGTTTCACTTGGTTTGTGGAATTTTAGATTTCTCTTACGTTCACTGACAGACGCAGCCCTTCATTGACAAGTGGGGTTTATGCACATCCTGCTAGGAGTAGACTAGGCAAACAGAAAAAAAGCAAGCTGACCCCTCCCAGGGGGGCGTCCTCACTCCAGCATATAACCCCACAGCTCTGCATAGCATATCAGTTTTTTATGCCTAGTGCAAGGAGTTAAACCTGGTTCCCTGCTGGGACCTGCGGTTCCCCAATTTTTTTCTTTTTTTTGCTTTTCTCAAGCTATCCGATGAAGACTGCTATCAAGTAGCCGGCTGGGGCATAGAGGGTATCTCGAATCCTGAAATTTCCCCAGCACGGCCGACCGATGCAAGCTACCCTTAGCCTTAGCAGGGTCCGCCGCATCGTACCCGTTCCGTGCGGGAGGCTAGTGGGTGACCCCACTTGCGTCCAGTGACCGGGCTGTGCTCGCGTCCAGGTGCGCTCGGCCTGCAGCATCCCTCCCCACCTGATGGAAGGAAGGTCTGCTACCGGGTGGCTACCCGATACGCCCGTCGGATTGGTGAGTAACACCCCTCTCCCTCCCCCCCCCCCCCAGGGGTGCGGAGGGGGGCTGGGCGTTTTGCAGACTATGCCGGCCAGTGGAGGGTTCAGGGCTACCCTTTTTGTTTTGGTCTGTTTTCGCCCCCCTCCTACATCCCCCACCCCTGCGCTCAAAACCGCCATGCAGCGATCCGCCGCCATTTTGCAGCTGATCGCCGCCATTTTGTGGGCTGTTTGGCCTCTTGTGAATGCTCGGTGGTCATTTTGCCATAGTCGCGGCCTGTGTGGAACATGCTTTGGCCTCTTGTGACCGCTCGGCGGCCATTTTTGATGTGCCTGCTGAAGAAAACATGTGGCTGGTGCCGTTTCTTCCTCTTTCCCTCTGGACAGCGGTGAACGCACAGCGGCAGTGAAGGCTCCTGACAGGCCGTCAGCACTCCTACTGGGACGCATCGCTTGAAGGGCAATTGTTAAACAGCAAGTATAGCTGGGCTCTCCCTGGGGTGTCGGTGGCGATGGGTGCAGTCCTCCTGGGTATTCTCCCGGTTGCTCTGTGGGGCAGTGGTGGGGCTGCATTGTGGGGGTGTCAGGGCCTATTGGCCTAGCAAGTGTTCTAAAGTGGCTAAAAAGCGTCCACCCCCCTCCATCTTCAGGGGAGGATTCTGAACCGGAAGGAGCTTCAGTGGTCACGGGGACCCCCATGGAGCTCTCAGATGGTAAGCTGGAGCCCTCGGATGGTGAGGAAGACCAGGGGGCCTCGGTGGCGCGCGAGAGGGCGCTGGTGGCCTCCCTGATCACCAATATCCGTCCGTCTTTGCGGCTGGATCAGGCCGGGGAGTCGCAGGAGACTGCCTATGTTTGAGGGTCCTTTAAGCCATCTCGGTCCCCTAGGGCATATCCTTATGCTCAATTTTTTGACCAGCTTGTCTATAAGGTATGGCAGCGTCCACAGAATTCCTTTTTATTGCCCAAACGTTCCGCTGTGCACCATCCCTTTGAGGACAGTTTTGTGCAGAAGTGGGCATCCCCCGCAGTGGACCCTCCGGTGGCTCGCCTGAATAAGGCGACAACCATCCCCTTGGAGGGGTCTCCCTCTTTTTTTAAGGATCCGACCGATAGGCGTACGGAGGCAGTATCCAAGGCACTGTTCTTGGTGGCGGGGTCGGCCATGAGACCAGCCCTGGGGTCGGCCATGGTGGCGCAATCACTTACGGAGTGTGCGACTGAGTTGCACAATGAGTTGGGCTGTGGATGCTCTCCTGAGGCGTCACAGCGGACAGACAGTCTCCGGAACCTGTGTGATGCGGCCTTGGACCTGCTCCCCATGCTGTCTAAGATGTCTGTGTTTGCAGTCATTATCAGACGGGTGCTGTGGTTACGCTGTTGGTTGGGTGACCACGCGTCCAAAAAGGGCCTCGCGGATCTTCCCTTTCAGGGTGGTCGGCTCTTTGGGGCACAGTTGGATGAAATCGTTAAGGATTTCACTGGGGGGAAGAGTACCTTTTTTCCGGAGCCCAGGCGACCGGAATTCCACAGTAAGCAGGGTCCTGCATCGTCGGGCCAGAAGCAGTTTTTTCGTGCGCCTGGTACAGCGGGCAAGGGATCAAGGCCCGGCAAGTCTGCCTCGGGGTCCGGTAAGCGGCCCTGGCAGTGCAAGCACGAAAAGACGGAGGAAAAGTCCTCTTCCGCATGATGGGTTGCCCCCACCCGACTCTCGGGTGGGGGGCCGACTTCTGGGGTTCGCAGACAGGTGGACTGCCCGCATTTCCGACCGGTGGGTGCAGGAAGTGGTGTCCTCCGGGTACAGGATAGAGTTCAGCACTCTACCCCCAGACAGGTTCTTCCCATCGAACTTGAGACTCCCTCAGGGGCGTCGAGAGGCTCACCTAGGGGCTGTTCAGACTCTCTCCGAACAAGGGGTAACTGTGCCGGTACCTCCACTGGAAAGGTTCCGCGGCTTCTATTCAAACCTCTTTGTGGTGCCCAAAAAGGGTGGGGTCAGGCCAGTTCTTGACCTAAAAGCACTAAACCACTTCGTGAATGCCCAAAAATTCAGGATGGAATCTGTCCATTCGGTCGTGGCCGCCCTGCACCAAGGGGACTTCATGGCATCTCTGGATATCAGGGATGCGTATCTCCATGTTCCCATTTGTCCCCGACACCAGCGCTTCCTGCGCTTTGTGGTGGGGGATCTACATTACCAATTTGTGGCACCTTCCTTCTGTCTGGCCTCGGCTCCTCGGGTATTCGCCAAGCTGGTGGCTCCGGTGTTGCCGCTATTGAGGCAGAGAGGCATTGCGGTGGTAGCATACCTCGACGACTTACTCCTGCGAGCGGAGTCTGCTTCGGCCCTGGAGGAGAATGTGGCTATCACCATGGCCTAGTGGAAAGGCTTCGGCTGGCTGATCAACCTGCAGAAGTAGACGTTGACCCCGTCCTGTCGACTTGAATATCTGGGTCTGATTCTGGACACGGAGCAGGCGAAGGTGTTCTTACCTCTGGCCAAGTTACTGATGCTGCAAGAGGTGCAAACCCTGCTGTCACTCCAGTGGTCCTCCTTACAGTTCTGTATGTGGGTGTTGGGGCTCATGGTCTCGGCCTTCGAGGCTATACCTTATGCCCAGAGTCACACTCGGCTCCTACAGCGAGCGATTCTGTCACGGTGGGATAAGTCTCCGCTGTCCCTGGACCAGCTGATCAGATTGGATCATCAGACCAGAGGATCGTTGACCTGGTGGCTTCGGGCCCCGGCTGTAACGTTGGGGAAGTCGTTTCTCCCCCTGAATTGGCCGATCGTCACGACGAACGCCAGCCTATCGGGCTGGGGGGGGGGTCCTAGGGCAGCTGTCTGCTCAGGGCTGTTGGTCAGCGCAGGAAACCCGCCTTCCGATAAATGCGCTGGAGCTGAGGGCAATCAGGCTCTGCCTCTCCCACTGGACGGTAAGGCTGCGCGGCCTCCCGGTTCGGGTTCAGTCGGACAGCGCCACGGCGGTGGCGTACGTGAACCATCAGGGTGGAACAAGGAGCTCGGCTGTGGAAGTGGATCACATTCTGAGATGGGCAGAACTTTGCATACCGGCAATCTCCGCCATTTGCATTCCGGGCGTGGAAAATTGGCAGGCGGACTTTCTCAGTCGCCAGATGCTGGATCAGGGGGAATGGTCCCTACATCCAGAGGTGTTCTGCCAGATTTGCCACAGGTGTGGCACGCCAGACGTGGACCTCATGGCGTCCAGGTTCAATCACAAGGTGCAGACCTTAGTGTGCAGAACAAGGGATCCATTGGCGGCCGCCACGGGCGCGTTAGTAGCGCCTTGGGGTCGGTATCGGCTCCTGTACGCCTTCCCTCAAGCTTCTACCGCAGCTACTGCGCAGGGTAGAAGCGGAGGGGATTCCGACAATCCTGTTAGCTCCGCATTGGAGTTGGCGCCCTTGGTACGCTGACATGGTGTGGATAGTGACAGATGTTCCCTGGCGTCTTCCGCTACAAGAAGATCTTCTATCACAGGGACCCATCCTGCACCCTGCTTTATTAAGAACTTACCGTAAAATCCTTTTCTCTGAGTTCACTGACAGACGCAGCACCCACCCCTCTGTGTTGCGTTTGTACGGCTTGTTACAAACTGATATGCTATGCAGGACGGCCCCCTGGGAGGGGTCAGCTTGCTTTTTTTCTGTTTGCCTAGTCTACTCCTAGTAGGATGTGCATAAACCCCACTTGTCAATGAAGGGCTGTGTCTGTCAGTGAACTCCGAGAAAAGGATTTTACGGTAAGTTCTTAATAAAATCCTATTTTCTTTTGATCAGCCTGCAGGTAAAGGAAATATTTGTGTGTATGGCCAGCTTTACAGCAAAGCCTTACTTCTTATTTAGGGGTCAACAGGAATACTAAAGTTAGAATGCAATTAGAAATTGTCACAACAACCATCACAATGTTGGCAGCTGGGCAGAGCAGGGTACTGCTTAGTCCATCACTGCCAACAGAGGGCTCACAGTTGAGATCAAGGATGTATATTATCTTTTGCAAATGCACTTCTTGTTTGGGAGAAATCTTTCTGCACATAAAGCAAGAAAGGTGGCCATTGATCCTGCTGTTTATTTTTTTCTTAGCTAGGAAGGTTTCTGGGGTATTTTTGAAGGATGAAATTATAATTGTAGTGATTTGACAGGGTTGGTGGTGCTGTTGCTGACTTTCACAGAGGCCAGAAAAGAGAATGCTAGAGCTTCACCAGACTGAGCAGTAGGCTAACAAAAATACACAAAAGACGCAACAATTTATAGCACTTAATGTTGTAGATCAACTAGTACTGTGCCTTATGATAAAAAATATGCACATTGGGTACCACATCCTCAGAACCAGAATAAGGTAAGTATATAAAAATATAGACTTACCCCGTACCCCAAAGACAAGAACAAGACAAACATTTAATGCTCCTATTTCTCCTAAGAAGCCGCTAGTGCCATGAAACATGTCGAGAACAAGCCACATACACGTCCCTTAGAATCTTCACATTGAAGTCTGTTGGAATGCGTGTTAACAATGGGTAACCATCTTGTGGCTGAAAAGGAGCTATGTTCATTCATGTCCATTTTAGTCTTTGAGGTTTTATATGTTATATGATTGTCTTGTTCTTGTATTTGGAGTACCAAGAAAATTCATATTTTGATGTACCGTACTTACAACTTACAAATGTTAATATTGTGGCAGGCTCCATTAGAGTTGTTTTCTTGTCTTGTACTCTGTGTTCAGTTATTAGGATAACCTGTCACAACTAACTTTATGCAACAATTTGAATTAATGATTGTAATTCTTTCCAATGGATACAGCAGCAAAAGTATTTTAGTGGATACGAGAAAATTTGAATCTCTGTGAGGTTTTTTCTGCTGTCAGTTCCTTACTCTCTCGACGACACCTAGTCTCTTTTTTTCTAATCTTGTCACAGAGATTAAAAATGAGAGGAAAATTCACCAGTGGGGACACAGAAGCCAATAAAAAGTTTCCCTACTCAAAAAAAAAACTGTGAGTGACGTAAATATTATTTCTCCCTCTGGGTTTAAAACGAGTCAGTCCTCCCCACCAAAATGTGCCCTTTTATGTTGCCAACCTGCGCAGCTGAGCTGCCCTGTTGGCTGGCGATAAACATAAAACAATGGTGAAGGAGTAAAGGAAAGGTAGATAATATACTTGGTTACATATATAATGCCTGGTACACACTACAAAAAACTGACCTCTCTGGTCAGAGCCACTGTACTAACTATCCGATTCTGAAGTTATTTCAGCTTTCTCCCCCGCTGAGCTGTTGTGTTTGGACAGGGGGACGCCCTCCCCCCACCAGAATACTCCAATGAGCTTTCTCTGCCATTGGTTGAGAGCACTGATCAGGAGTTGGTCAGCTGCTGGTTTTCCAGCATGCTCGCCCGATAGACTGACATACATGTGGGCCGAATGTCAGCGTTTTTTTTTTTTTTTGGGGCCTAAGAGCCATTCTAGTTCTATGTGGCTTGATGCTTTGCTCATCAGAATAGCAGCATTACAGAACAGAAATCTTCCCCATATATGAATAAGAGTGGGTAACTTGGTCAACCAGTTTCCATCTCTTGCTGATTATTACTTTTGAGTAGACTGACCCTTTAATGTTTTTTTTTGTTATTTTTTTAAGTAGAATTAAAAAGGAGGCGATTGGATAGGCTAAAAAAAATTTTTTTTTCATTTTTGATGGCTGAGCTTTTTTCTTTTTCAATTTGTTATAGAGTATGCAGGAAACTGAAATCAATCAGACTGAGAATGATAGCAATTCATATATTTTGAATTATACCATTCATAGCAGAAAAAGCATGTAATAATAACAATCTTCCCAAATACGAAAGTGTGACCTGCATTACCCAAGAGTAACCAGATACAAACTTATCTGAAATGTAACTGTCAATTTCTAGTGAAGGTTTAAATCTGATTGCTTGCTATGGGGAAACACAAGGTGGTATTTTTTTTCCCAGACACTCTCCAGAGTTCAGTGCTGTGAGATGGGACAGTGCTGTATAAATTAATGTTTGTGTCATCAGAATTGGCATTCTTATCTGGTGACCTTTTTTTCCGATGTAGATCAGTGGCAGCCTGTTCATCAGGCTGGCCCCCTAATCTACATGCATGATGCCAGAACCATGGATTCCAATGGGGGGGGTTGTTTTTTTTTTGTTTTTTTAAGCGCGTGATTAGAGCCAGAGGCTCTAATAGGCTTCAAAAACTGGTGGGCTCGGTGCACAGAGCATTTGCGCTCCGAGCCCACCCAGTTGTGTGAGAATAGCAAATGAATATTCGCTATTCTCACACTGATCCTCCTCCCAAGCAATGAGAAAGTGGGTCTGAGACCCGTCACCTGGTTGGCTGAAAGGACAGGCGATCCTATTGGACGCCTAGGAGCAGGAGGGAGGAGACGCACGGCGAAAGCTGGCGTGATCCAAAGAGGAGGAAGGATGTAAGCCACCGCCCATCGCTCGTAGGACACACTGCCCGCCCGCTACCTAGATTAAGTGCGGGGCTTTGATGTCCGACTGTCCTCCCGCGGGGGGGGTGCCGCCAACCAACGGGGGGGGGGTTGTTTTCCACCCCCCCCTAAAATACACCAGCCGTCGTCGTAGATTCTGTCTATAAAAAAAAAAAAGATTTATTCAAACAGTGTCTGGAAATAAAGGTCATATATTTGAACTAATGACACATAAAATCACCTGGTGTATTTATTAGAACTGGGCACCAGTAATTAGAACCTCCTTAAGTAGTATGCTGGTTGAGCCTGTCTTTTGTGAACCTCAGACATCTAAGGTCTAGTATTCTCCTTGCTATGCCATATGTGGTGTTGTCATGCCAACATCAAAAGTTCTCCAAGACCCTCAGAAAAGAGGGTTGTGGATGCCTACGATTATGGCAAGCGTTTAAAACTAAATTATTTAAAATTGATAATTTCACTCAAAAAAAATAAATAAATAATCAAGTGACACAGATTTCAAACAACTTCTAATTTGACCCAGACTTCCTGACCCAGCAAATGAAGCCTTAGGCTGCATTCACACAGGGGCTAGGCGATTTCAGCGCGACTTACAATGCGACTTCATGCCAGGCGACTTTGCCTGTGGCCAATCAGAGCAGGGAGGGAGGGGGTTGCCTTGGATAAATTATTTTCTTTTCTCTGTAAAGTCGCTTCCATTTAGATGGGAGATCCGACTTGGAGGCAACTTCTATCCAATTCTGTGGGCACAAGTCGCATAGAAGTCGTACAGGAACCTTTTCTGAAGTCGCTCTGACTTCAGTAGTGTATATTAAGACAGCTCCCATTCATTTCACTGGGATTTCAAATGTCAAGCGACTTGGGGCGACTTGAGGTGACTCAAGTCGGAGCGCAAGTCGCCCCTGTGTGAATGGGCACTTAGAAACAAATGGTGAGCGCTTAGTGCCCATTCACACAGGGGAGAACTGCGCTCCAACTTGAGTCACTTTACAGTGAAAAGAAAATAATTTATCCAGAGCAACCCCCTCCCTCCCTGCTCTGATTGGCCACAGGCAAAGTCTCCTGGCATGAAGTCGCGTTGTAAGTCATCTGAAGTCGCGCTGAAATCGCTTAGCAAAGTCGCGCTGAAGTTGGGTCGCCCCTGTGTGAATGCAGCCTAAAAGACGTCTCCAAGAACTCCCAAATGTCATTGCAAGATGTGAGAATTCTTACTACAGTTGGTGTTAATATGTATACATCTACGATCAAAAGATCAAAATTGCGTTGTAACCTGCATGGAAGATGTGCCAGGAAAAAAAACCTTGTTGTCTAAAAATATAACAGCAAGACTACAGTACGCCATTGCTCATATAAGCAAACACCAGGCCTGTGGAACAATGCGTGGTGAACTGATCAAAGACAGAGGAGTTTGGCCATAGAGTAGACCTGAATACAGAATACTATTCTGGGGACGACCTTCATGGAAACTGAAAAGCATGGTGGTGGAAATGTTATGGATTGATGTTGCTTTCCTACTTTAGAGCTCATTGAGTCAGCTATGAATTCTGCATCATCTCAAAGTGTATTTAATGTGAATGTAAGGCCATTCGTCCAAAACTTGAATTGGAAATTGAGCTTTTAACACAATATCGATCTGAGGCCAGTGGCAGTTGCTCGGACATGAAAGCCCCGCACTTTTACCACATCTAGGTAGCGGCCGGGTAGCGTGTCCTTCGGGCGCCGGCTTTCATCCTTCCTCCTCCTTTGGATCACGGAAACTTCCGCCATGCATCTCCTCCACCTAGATGGGTCTCAGACCCGCTTCCTGATTGGCCAGGAGGGCAATCAGTGTGAGAATATCGAATATTCATTCGCTATTCTCACACAACTTGGTGGGCTTGAAGCACAATGATCTGCGCCCTGAGCCCACCCTTTTATGAAGCCTATGGCTCTAATTAATTATGTACTTTAAAGAAAAATCACCCCCCCCCCATTGGAATCCATGCGACCAGCGCCCTACTACATATAGATTAGGGGGCTGGACCCATGGATTGGGGGGTGGTGCGCGTGCACCCCCAATCGATACGCTGTCTGAGGCATACGAAAATCCAGTGTCCCAAAATGAAGAAATGGTGAGTTATGGACTGGCCAGCTCAAATCCCAGATTTGAATCCCATTGAAAGGTTGTAGGGATATTTGGAAAGGAGCAGTTGATGCAAGAAAACCTCAAACCTTGTCCAAACGAAGGAATTTTGCATTAAGGAGTGGTCAAAAAGTTTTCCAAAATCTGGTGGGCAGCTGTGCAAAACGATCTGCTGAGGCCAAGGGTGTACTTACTTTTTCCACTGTATTTCTTTAGTATATCACGTTTAACTATAATCAGTTTTTGGATGAAGATCTAATATTTGCCTGTTCAATTTCTTTGGGGTGTACCAACTTTTCACATGATTCTAGTTCGTATTCATTGAGCTGTCTTTAGAATAGTTTCCGAACATTTTTCTTCATGGGAATTTCAGTTGTTCCACTTCATCAGTGTATGAAAGCAAGGGAATACACACAAAAAGTGTAGACATTCTGCTATGTAGGGATTTTGACATAGAATTGGTTTTTCTTTCTGGTATTTTCTTATCCAGGTTACTTAGTAAAAGTTTAGCAAGGGTAAAGCAAGCCTGTGTTTTTCCCAATGAAGCCACATTCCTGCATCCCCTCGCTGCTTTATTAAACTACCTGGAGTGAAGAAAGTACTCCCATCTTTTTGGCAAGGAGGTGTGTATGACTCGCTCTTCTTCCCCTTATGTGACAGTGCTGGTAGATTTTGAATGGTTCAGCATTGTCACATGGGGCAAGGACAGAGCCTCATACCTGTCTTTGCTCCAACTAGAGAAGGTAAAAGCTTCCTGCTGGATTATGGGAGAGAGAGGGGAAAATTAATATGCGCTGCTGCTTAAATAAAATGCCAAGTTTTCTTCTGGTTTCCCCAGGGTTAAAAAAAAAAAAATTTAGTTTTTTTTTGGGGGTTTTTTTAACTGTTCATCCTCTTCATGCTACAGTACTGCCCAATGCTTCACCTCTGCAATCTCCTTTGCTGCCTTTAGCTGCCCGATTTTGTGTTGAATGACCAGCCGGCATCAACCACTTTCTGTGAGCCTAGGCAGTCATGGACCTCCCCTGTGGAGGTGCGCACCATGACCACCAGACAAAAAGAGGAAAAGGAAAGACAACGAAGACCACTGAAATTAAGGTATGTATTTAGAGAATTTCATAAAGAAAGGTGAAGTAGTAGTTGGGGGCAGGAGTAGGATGCTGGAGATGTTCTTTTTAAGACATATTAGGGGCTCCTTATATTTTGTAAGTCCTGATACACAGGCACATGGAGGCTTTCCCAGTCACCACCTCCTTCCCTTTACAGCTACAGGAATACCAGGCAGGACTGCTCATATGAATACGAAAATTCAACCTTACATCATTATAACTAAAGCTTTATAATCAGCAGAAAACCCACTAAGGCCGGCTATACATGAATCTGGGGCGGTTCAGCAGAGACCGGTCGCGATTCGAACAGTTAATGGGCAGGCTGAATGTACTAGATAGATCAATCAACATGGGTGCAACCAGCCTGCGGCATTCTCTTGTGATTATCGCTAGCGGCTGCTATAGCTGCTAGTGATAATCACTGTCTCCTCTTAGCGGGGATAGCTCCCCCCCCCCCCCCAGCCAGGAGAAGACAATTGCCCGGCAGGAGGAATTCCCGCATCAACACTGTCCACATCAAACCTGTGGTTGCAAGAAGGAGATTCACTCACTGTATGGCTGGCCTCACTTCTGTTTAAAGAAGCTATGGTCTTCCTCCCTGCCCCCTCTCTTTCCTTTTTTTTTTTAGTTCTCATCTTCTTTACTATTTCTTTTAGTGCTCAACACGCTAATGTCTACCTACTGTAGAGAGTCTTTTTCTTATTAAATATTGTATAAAACACCTTGGAGTGATGCACCAGAATGAAAATGCTGGACCGAAACCTAAAATTCAGAATTCACTTGGCTGAAAACCGAAACCAAAATGGACAGTTTTTAAAAAATATATGTATATTTTTTTATATATAATTGTATTGTATTCGACTTTTTAATTAATAGCTTTTGAAGTGCTTTTGGGTAAAAAAAAAAGGGGACTACATGCACCTCTAAAACTGGCCAAATGCAAAACACACTGGGAAACCATTAAAAAAATGTCCATAATTGGTACTTCACCCCAAAGAAACTAGCCCGCATATACCCAATGACAACTAATTTATGTTGGAGGAACTGTGGGAATCCTGGATCGGCCTTACACATCTGGTGGTCCTGTCCACTCCTCAAGCAATATTGGTCTGACCTCACCAAACTCCTCTTCTCCATCACCTCAATCCAAACTCCCCTCACGCCGCAAACAGTCCTATTGTGCCTAGACATGGATATATGGCCTAAAACAACCCATACGATTATTACACATGTACTCATAGCTGCCCAGCAAGACATTGTAAATCTACTCTTCCCCCATCTAGCTCTGAACTCACAGCCACATTCAACAACCACTTTCTACTGGAATACATGTTCGCAAAAGCTAACCTATGAACCGCTATGTTTCAATGGAAATGGGACTTATGGATCAAGCATTCTAAAGCGATCCACATCACCTATGCTCAATCCCTGAGATTGAACTCTCATATATCTGTAATATGTACCATCTTATTCTACGGAGATATGCCCTATTACATTGCCCTTTTATTAGTTCTGATGTCCACTGTACATTTTAACATATAAACCTTTCATATTAAGCGTAACCTACTTATATACTTCTCTACTGTATTTGTTACATGCTCTACTTATTACTATGAACATTTAATATGTTTGTTCTGTTCTGATGAAATACCACATGACTTACAGTATAATGCAATACCTTGTTAACTGAAAACATTTCAATTAATGTCTGCAGTGTAAAAAAAAAAAAAAAAAAAGCGCCAGAAAATATCAAGAAAAATGCATTCTTTTATCCCTTTAAATTTTGCGTATGTCTTCACTGGTCCGTTGTGCTTTTGTTGCAGTGTAACGCACCTACCTATTGAAAATGCACCCGTGTTGCGTTTTTGATGCGGTTTTTGAGCCACATGACCCATGAAAATCACAATAATATCGCTGCAAAATCAGCACGTATTTTGGTTGGCCATTATCTGCGCTTTTTTTCTCTATCTGCATAACACCAGAAGCCCTATTCTCAGACAATAATTTTTGGTGGCCGATATATCAGTGCGTCCCTTCTTGGCAATCGACATCCACTGATAACGGTCACTAATTTGCTGACATTTTGCTTTGTCTATGCTTTGTGTTATGATCCATGTTCTCCTTCTGTCTGCGTATTTCGCACTGATGGTTGTATTATGTACGTTTAGCTGTGTCACTTAACTACTACTTTGGAAAATATTTTGCAGTGCTCAAGTGAACATATCCTGTTCTGTATTGTACTGCCAAATTCCTTGACCAATAAATAAAGAATTAAGAAAAAAAAAGAAGCTATGGTCTGTACCTCTTTCCAAGAGGTACACCTTGCTCATGACCCCACCCAATTACTACATTATGCCGAGCATTAGTAAATGGGAAAGGGACCCTAATAGAACCTTCACTGAAGCTCAGCGCCACAACATCATCCACCTCTCCTTAAAATCGTCCATGTGTACACGCGTGCAGGAGACTAATTACAAACTCCTGACGCGCTGGTATCTCACCCCGACAGTCTTGCGTAGTTGTTACCCAGAGGCATCTGACCATTGCTGGATGTGTGGAGGGGAGAGGGGAACTCTCATATTTTCTGGTCCTGCTCAAAAATATAGCTGTATTGGTCCGAGATACGGAGGATCTCCCAAAAATTCACCGACTTCCCCATTCCGATGGATCTGGCCCTTTTCTTACTCCACTGCTCACAAATACCGCTATGGACTTACAAAAAGTCGGTGCTGCGCCATCTGCTCAATGCCGCCAAAGCATGTGTCACCCTGTGTTGGAAAAACCCCCAGCTGCCCTCCATCTCGATGTGGCTAAACAAGGTCAGAAGCGTTCACACCCTCAAAGACCTGGTATTTGCTCATAACAAGCGGGAACGTTACTCGAAAACATGGGCATATTGGAACATGTTTGTGTATTCGGACGAAGGGAAGTCTCTCCTGGGAAATCACTAGGGAAATTGAGACCCCGTGCCATCCATGTGGCCCGGACCATGCCTCTCGTCGCCCTGAACCCCCCCCCTTATTTTTTTTTTTCTACTCCCCCTTCACACCTATAAGACCACCTTTCTTCCCCTTTCACCTCTCTCCCCCCTCCGTTACCCCATGTAACGCATTATTTCTCTATATTTCAGTCCTCTCTTATGAGAGCTGCCCAAACTGGGCGATACAAATGGAATGCGAATAGTCGCTAACTGACCGATTACAACGTGACAGTCTTCTACATGTCAGGGAAAATACCTGTAAATATACACAGGTTTTCCTTATTTTTTTGTCTCAAATTAGACTGTTCCAATGCTGACTGTGTTCCTCTTGGATGTGTAACTATATGTCTGTTGACTTGATGTATGTTACTTGTCGTTTCACATAAAGACTTTGAAAAAAAAGAAGGCTGCCATGTTGGACTACTGCATTGAGACTCTTGTTTTCAAAGAGAGCACCTTAGCTGCAGATTTCTGGCAGGGTTACAAGCTCAGTTTGTGGCAGTGAGACAGCCTTACATGACCTAAAAATATGAAATGCCGGAAATTTGATGATCTTAACATTGCTCTTCATAAGGAAGAAAGTAGGTTCTTCTATTTGCAAACTTCCCTGGTTTACCTTGATTTACCTGGCTATATTAAAGGGACCGAGTTCATTTTTATTTGACTATAATTTGGGATCTCCCCATCTTCTATCATAAAACAACATCTTGCTTTTCAATTCTTGTTTGGATGTGATCCTTTGAACCTGATATAAAATAGAAGATATGGATTTTGTATGATTAGAATGTTCCCTTTTTTCTGTGCTTGACACAAATCACTTTGAAAGCAAGAATGCATTTATTCTAGAATTATGCATTCAAGAGAGAGATTGTTTGAAGCCTGGCAGCTTTTTTTCTTTTTGTGTTCTTCTGTATTGGCAGTAGTTTCTGCATCTGCTGTGTTAAAAATAGAATAACAGATAATACTTCTCCTGACATACTAAAGTTCTCCAAAAGTTCAACTTGGTGAATTGTCAATGATGTTTCATATTTTGGACTCCCCGGCCTGACCGTTAAACCCACCCAAAAGTGTAATTTGCTCTTTAAGTACCCCTTACATGCCACATTTGACATGTCATTTTTTTGGGGGGGGGCGGGGGCGGGTACCTACACCCTGTTCCAAATTATTGTGCCAATGATATTTTTCTTATTTACCTAAATAATTGATGTAAACAACAGTCAGCATAATTCTCATGTTATCAACTATTAAGAGTACAGTTCAAATTTTATTTGAACAAACCTCCTAATGATAACAGTATTTTTTTTCCAAATAAAAAACTTACAATGCATGCAAATTATTATGCACAGTACGTTTCAAAACACTTTATAGGTTGTAAAGAACTGAAAATTGTCATTTGTTGTGTTTGCAGCATATTTACTGAAATCAAAAGCTATTTCAATCAAACTTTGAACAACATTTTAACTTTTTAAACATTTTAACAGGTCACGTTACATTTTAACATAGGACCCCTTATTTTATATCAGCTTCACAAGTCTTGCATCCATTGAACTTGTGAGTTTTTGGACAGTTTCTGCTTGAATTTGTTTGCAAAATGTCACAATAGCCTCCCAGAGCCGCTGTTTGGATGTAAACTGCCTCCCACCCTCCAAAGGTTCTCAATAAGATTGAGGTCAGGGTAGGATGGAGGCCACACCATGACTTTCTCACCTTTTATCCCCATAGCAGCCATTGATGCAGAGGCATTCTTTGCAGCATGAGATGGTGCATTGTCATGCATGAAGATGATTTTATTACGGAAAGCATAGTTCTTCCTTCTGTACCAAGGAAGGAAGTACTCAGTCAGGAACTCCACATACTTTGCAGAGGTCATCTTTACACCTTCGGGCAACCTAAAAGGGCCAACCAGCTCTCTTCCCATGATTCCAGCCCAAAACATGACTCCACCACCACCTTGCTGACGTCGCAGCCTTGTTGGAACAGGGTGGCCGTCCACCAACCATCCACTACTCCATCAATCTGGACCAGCCAGGGTTGCACGGCACTCATCAGTGAACAGGACTGCTTGAAAATTAGTCTTCATGTATTTTTCTGCCTAGTGCAGCCATTTCTGGTTGTGAGCATTGGTTAGTGGTGGCCGAATGGAAGGTTTATGACAGTTGCAAGACTCTGGAGGACTCTACACCTCGATGTCCGTGGGACTCCAGAGGCACCAGCAGCTTCAAATATCTGTTTGCTGCTATGTAACGTTGTTTTAGCAGCTGCTCTCTTGATCCGATGCATGGATCTGGCAGAAATCTTCCTCAATGTGCCTTTATCTGCACAAACTCGTCTGTACTCTGAATCAGCCACAAATCTCTTAACAGTGCGATGATCACGCTTAAGTTTTTGTGAAATATCTAATGTGTTCATACATCGTCCAAAGCATTGAACTATTTCACTCTTTTCGGCAGCAGAGAGATCCTTTTTCTTCCCCATATTGCTTGAAAATGGTGCTCTGCTTAATAATGTGGAACACCCTCCTTTTAGTTTAGTTTTTCCTTTAATTGGGCTCAGCTGGCAATCTAATTATCACAGGTGTCAGAGATTATTTTCAGTGATCAAAAGAGCCCTGAGACACAATGCCATCCATGAGTTAAATTGAAAAACAAAATATTTAATCTTTGTGACACTGAAATAGAATTTAATTTGGAGCAGGGTGTAGTTTTGACAGGTACTTGCTCCCATTTTCGCCCAGGCCACCTAGGCTGCCCGAGCACAAGTTCTCCTCTCCCCTCCCTTCCTGCAATCTTCTGGGACATGTCACAGGTCCCAGAAGGTTGCCCGGCCATTGAGGAGGCACAGTGCTCACTCGGTTGTGAAGCCGCAAGCTGTCACAGCCAGTTGCCCACACTTGCAATGCCAGCGTCGGGGAGAGACGAGGTTGAGAGCCGAGGGTTTGGACGGCCGCATCGCATGATCATGGGACAGGTGAGTGTGTGTTTATTAGAAGTCAGCAGCTACACTTTTTGTAGCTGCTGACTTTTAATAAGCTCAAAAACGGCTGGAACCCGCTTTTGGGCTGAACTTCAGAAATGACCCGTAATGCCTACTTACCTTGGTCCAGCTTGGACGTTTTTTATATGTATATCTCATACCGTCTGGGGAAGCTGAAAATCACTGTAGTAGTCACGATACTACAGTGATGGCCGCAATATTTTGGGTCTTGCTGGGGTTCAGTGGAAGTGGCTTCCCCTCTGCACACGTACTACAAAGAGCACTCACACACCACCACCGCTATTCATAGAATGCCTTGTATGTAAGGCACTTTCTAATTGGACGAGGTGGAGAGGAAGGGTAGTCAAGTCCCAATTTCTAGTAGTGTCAGTTTTGTGGTGCAGGGTTGTAGCTACAGGGGTTGCAGGGGATGCAAGTGCAACTTGGCCCCATGCTCCAGGGGGCCTGTGTGACCCCCCTGTACATCTGGATAGAAGAGGCAGCAGCATATAGAGGAACAAATCTCCATCTTCCTCCTGCAGCCACCGAATGCCTGCTCCTCCTCCTCCTCCCCCTCAGCGACTGCAGGAGGAAGATTGATCAGATTGATTCCTCTATATGCTGCTGTCCCTCCTATCCAGCTTCTTTCTGCTGCCTGGGTCCCTTTGCTTTCTCCCGCCCCACCCTGTGCTCTCTTCTGGAGCCCACATTTACTGGCCCCTTCCTTGTCTGAATGAGCAGAGTCCGTTATCCATACCAATCACTGAATCTGTTCATTCATACCCGAGGCATAGTAAACTGTCTACTATGCTTCATTTTGTGAATGGATGGGAAGCTTTGTATAGAGCTATTCCTGTCCATTTATTCTGTGCTGCTGGAGCTCCAGAGAAGGAGATTGACTGCTGTGTCCTCAATCTCCTTTCTCTGTCTCAAAGGTGAAACATCAGAGGTCTGTTTAGATCCCTGATATTTCACCAAAGCCCCCAATGGGGCTCCTGAAAATATTGTAAAAATAGTGCAGTATATAATATTGTAAAAAAAAAAAAAAAAAACTGACACCAGTGGCAGAACTACCAGGGTCACAAAGGTCTCATTTGCGACCGGGCCCTGGCAATCGGCCTTCGGGCTCGGAGGGAAGGGCCCTGGCTGGGGGTCGGGGCCCTGAAGGTTCTAGTTCTGCCTCTCTGCAGGGGGTACAGTTAATGAAAATGAACTGAGTAAGGGTGCACAAGTGAAAAAAGGTTGAGAACCACTACCATAAAAGTATAAGAAGAAGCAGGTTTAAGATTCATTTGATTGACATCTATCCAGAACTAAATTATCAATTCTGAGTGAATATAGTATATTTTTAATTGATTCATATTGGAAATTATTATTGTAAAGATTGGTTGAAAGTAATTTTGTTTTCTCTGCATAATATTTTGATGAATATGTAAACTCAAAAAGCCCAGCGCTAGGGAGAAAGAACATTTATGTTGCAGCAAGTAAGGTAAGGTGGTCTCCCCTCCAAGTACTCACCAGACCCCCAACCCTACTTAGCTTCCGAAATCAGATAACTGCAATACTTTTGTAACTAGCAGGCAAGGTAAGAATACAAACCCCAAAATTAAATGTGAAACCAAAATTGCAGCGCCTAAGACTAAGTGATCAAGAATGAATATATATGAAACTTATAAAATTGTTATATTCATTCTTGATCACTTAGGCGCTGTACTTTTGGTTTCACATTTTCATGAGTATGCCTGTTAGTAGATTCTCCTTCTGTTGGCCATCTTTGTGTGTATCTACACTATATTGTCAAAAGTATTTGGATGCCTGCCTTTAGACGCTCATGAACTTTAATAGCATCCCAGTCTTAGTCCATAAGGTTCAATATTGAATTGGCCCATCCTGTGCAGCTATAACAGCTTCAATTCTTCTGGGAAGGCTGCCCACAAGGTTTAGGAGTGTCTATGGGAATGTTTTTATCATTCTTCCAGAAACGCATTTGTTAGGCACTGATGTTGGATGGGAAGGCCTGGCTCGCAGTCTCTGCTCTAATTCATCCCAAAGGTGTTCTATCGGGTTGAGGTCAGGACTCTGTTTAGGCCAGTCAAGTTCCTCCACTCCAAACTCGCTCACCCATGTCTTTATGGACTTTGCTTTGTGCAGTGGTGCGCAGTCGTGTTGGAACAGGAAGGGGCCACCCCCAAATTGTTCCCACAAAGTTGGGATCATGAAATTGTCCAAAATGTCTTGGTATGCTGACGCCTTAAGAGTTCCCTTCACTGGAATTAAGGTGTCTCTGTGTCTTTGCTGTATCTTGCTTGAATCTGTGAAAAGGCATCATGAAGTCTGAAGTCAATCAATGAATTCTGAAGTGAAACCTACTGCCCAGATTCAGAAAGATGTCTCAGTTATAAGTCATGGGTCCTCCAACAGAATAATGGAACATTGTCTCTAAGAAGTAGTAAACACGGAACTGCAGAAGTAGTGAAAACATGAATACAGATTTTAATTTCCACCTGAAACTTTGAGGTTGTTCTCTGCTGCAGGCAGCTTGTGTGTTTGCTGATTTATATTTGTATTTACAGTAAGAAAAAAGCCTCCATTTTTCAGTTGAATGTAATATTAAATCTGTTCTCTAAATGTAAGGGAAAAAAAATGAAACTATTGGGAAAATGATATTGTAGAAATTACTCAAACAGTCCTGATTAATACTAAAATTAACGAGGACTAATATCTAAAAGTAACTTTCTTTTGAGCAGTTATAATATGCTCTGTCTATCCATGCGTTCATTTCTGTGCTTCCCGTCCTTGGTTGTAATGTTGTTCCCCGCGTTTTATGGTTGTGCGCCCCAATGCTGTTTTGCCATGTCTACCTATATGCTTCACAGATCTGGTAGATCACAGTAAAAGAAATAAAAAAAAAAATGGTGCTAATAATTTATGCTTCATAGAGGGATAAGTGAGTATTTTTAGGGGTTAGGTTAAAGCCCTGTTGAACTTCTAAAACTTTACAACTGCCAAATATATTCCAGATGCTTCAAAAGTTATGGAGTTTCTAGCAATTTCTGGTTGCAAGAGTTGGATATTTGTTTGTGAATAGCTGCAGTTAGGGACAGATGTTCATCAATGGTCTCTCTGCAGAGGTCTGCCCCCTTCTCCTGCGAAGTCAGACCTATAGCTCTGCAATCTGCAAAATGCATACTCCCTGCTGATTGGAGTGCTGTAGCTGACTCAGCAGGAGGTGTGTTTAGACCTCTGCAGAGAGACCACTGCACTGAAACATACAAGTACAGTATTTGCCAACAGGCCTGTGCTCCAGCACATCACAATACATTTCCTGTATATTGTGGTATTTATTTTGTAGGGGGGGCTAGCCCAACTGGTAGTGGCAGTGGTAACCATGCACAAGACAAGGGCACTCACAGACAGTCCAAGCAGGTTTGAATTTTTATTCAGCAAGGCAGTAAGCAAAAAAAGTTCATAGCAGGATGGCTTTGTGCACCAAGTCCATAGCATAAAACAAACAAAACATCCACTTGTCTGATCCACCAAGGAAACTTATGTCAGTTCCTGACTAACAGGGTACCCCTAATTTTCCGCACTGGAGAAAACCAATGACCACTAGGACAAATAGAAAACAGTTTTTCATTTGCCCCCTTCTCATTCCAACACAACCCAGACGTGTGGTGCAGTGAGGTGCACTAAAATGCAGGCATGCTGCATTTTATCGCACATCACTGGATTGCACTACATGTCATCGCACTGCTATGTGGTGACATGAATGATGTATCACTTTATGCATTTTACATAAAGTTTTCTCAAAAAGGGAGCTGTTTGATGCAATAAAACGTGCATCACACCGCTTTCTAACGTTGGCTCCCTGCAGCCGTAACAAACAGCTGCCTGCTCACTAAACAGGTTGACCAAAAAAAAAACTGATCCAATTCTCCCATCCACACATTCACATTCTCCCACTAAGCTACTGTATTCTTATGGCGGGGAGACTTCCCCACCATCAGACTACACTGCTGGTTATAGCCAACAGGGGTGGTTGTACAGAAGTCAGATCAGTAGATCGACTTCTATACAGCCTTCCTGTCCATATATGAATTGAATTTCAGCTAATCCCTGCTGAACTTGCTGAATTTTGATCCATGTATGGCCAGCTTAAATCGCTATGGTTTAGTGAGCGGGTAAGTGTGAAGGGGCCCTTAGTGCTCTGTCGGTAGCTCACATATAAAGGCCTGTGCACAGCTGGCTAATTAGTGAGGTCTGGCTAACAGATAAAATGCAGACTCAGGACTGGAGGCTTCATCCCACACAAAACTCTACATAACCTTTTGGTTACAGGCCTCTAGGACAGAACTTATTGAGATCTGGGAAAAAAAGGTTTTTTTTTTCCATAACCGATACAAATCCTGGAGCCCTCAACCCCTCACCATGTGTAGTAAGAAACCTAGGGGACCTATATAGAATGTCCACAGTCTTAGGCTGGGTTCACACTGGAACCCGCGGTGGCTCCCAGCAGGGGTCCGGTGCGTGCTGGTTCACAGCTTTAGGTCCCATTTCAGCCCGAATTTTGGGCTAAATATGGACCTGAAAGCGTCTTTGTGCAAACCAACACCGGACCTGCTGCGGAGATGTGTGCACCGGCTCCATAGAGAGCTGGTCACAATCTCCTGCTATGCGAATTGGATGCTGAGGAATCCGCATCCAATATTGCCCACCAGTAAATATACACTATATTGTCAAAAGTATTGGGATACCTGCCTTTACACGCACATGAACTTTAATGGCATCCCAGTCTTAGTCCGTAGGGTTCAATATTAAGTTGGCTTACCCTTTTCAGCTATAACCGCTTCAACTTTTCTAGAAAGGCTGTCCACAAGGTTTAGGAATGTCCATAAAATAGAACACCTTTGGGATTTATCAGAACGGAGACTGCGAGTCAGGCCTTCTCGTCCAACATCAGTGCCTGACCACAAAAATGGTCAAACATTCCCATAGACACTCCTAAACCTTGTGGACAGCCTTCCCAGAAGAGTTGAAGCTGTTATAGCTGCAAAGGGTGGACCAACTCAATATTGAACCCTACAGACTAAGACCGGTATGCCATTAAAGTTCATGTGCGTGTAAAGGCAGGTAGGAGGCACCTGGTTGCTTGTATAGGCTCTGGGATCATTTGCTATCAGTGCTGTTCACCCTCAAAAGCTAAATGGCATGTTGACCACCACAGGTTTTAGTCTGAACATACAAGCAGGAAAAAGATGTATATATAATGAACAAATATGGCTGTTTGGCAGGCCCCTGCACTACATAGTCATTTGCAGATCTAAAATGAATTGTATTGCAAATACAGTAGTAGTTGGTAATTCTCAAGAAGATTGTAAAATGCATGTACAGCGATAAACAAACAGATATTATCTAATGGAGACTGACAACAATACTTCATTCTCCACAGACAAATCACTCTCTGCTAGGATCTGCTCAACCTTGTGATTTTGTCAGTCGATTAGGAAGGTAGAGGATAAAAACCTTGTTCCCTTGTCTCCTTACCAATTTGAATGATATAACTGCAAATAGGTTTTCCAGTCAATCACAAAGTCGTGCCAACAGTGGCCACTGATCTTCATCACACCTCAGCCCAGATGTAGCTGTGATACTTGTATCCTTTACATTGATCGGGCCATGTGTTGTCAGTCCTGGAAATCTTAAGCAAAATGATTCATTGCTACAACAGCATTTTTCTAGGTCTACTTTGCCTTGTGTATACTCTTCTGTGTTCCAATATTTATGTTCATTCTCTGCGGGCGAATCAGTGGGAATTTTCTCCTTTGAAGTTTCTGACTAGCTCGGCTCAAAAAACTGTAGAAAGTACAATTCTCTTCTGCTTAGAATATATTGTATAATGTATATGCAAAAGGCTTTAGAAGTGCATTCATCTTCAGTTGTCTGGAAGATCTTTTGACAGTCTGGAGGTGACGAAAGTAAAAAGTAGAAGGGAAGGAGATGTACAGCTATAGCAGTCAAGCCTACGTTCTTTCAAGGTATTTCAAATTCAACACTTTCTTGAATAAAAATGTGTTGCAATTTAAGCTCCCAGAGGGCGAACTGATACTATAAGCTTTATTGAGGCACTTTATTTCCGGAAACTACTTTTCTCTTTGTAAAAAGATCATAACCTGAGTGCAGCGCTCCCCATCTGTCTACTTACTGATAATTATACATTCATATACAATTCATGTGCAAAAACCCTCTTAAGTTTGTTATATTGTTTACAGGCACTAATTTGCACAAAATGCTCCTGTGCATAAATTATCCTTCGAGTACCAATAAGATTGATGACACTCTCATTGTATTATAGTCCCACAGTAGTGAAATAATATAATAATTTAATATAATGGAAAAAAAAAAAGCCTGATAGTGTCCTTGTGCTCAAAAAGATGATATGAAAAAAATTCCAAAGTGCTCCAGAAATCAAGAAATAAACTATAAATTCTTCGATCCACCACCTTCACTTGGTGCTATAGAACACCTCCACCAGATGTGCCCTCACCTTCAAAACACGCCTGTAGTATGCAACCTCTCAGATGCAGCTCAGATAGTAACTCATCTCCATTTCTCTTTACTATGGAAAACGCAGTCGCATCCACTGTTCAGCCCCTTCAAACTCCGTGGGTGGCATATAGGGAAGCAATAACACTAGACATAGTGCTTAACCAGTTTAAAACACTTTAATATATAATCAAAGCCAATGTAACACTTACATGTATAAAGATAAAAGCACGCCTTATACAGGATAAATGCTCCAGTGATATCAGCTCTCCTTTGGGTCTGGAGCTCCCTTCTGGTCAGTGATGACCTCTTTCACACTCCTGTGCTGTGTAAACGAATGTGTCCATCGACCGTGCCGGCCCCTCCTACCGTTTTTGTTACGCCTCGTAAGTTCTACAGGGAGATTTTTTTTCATTATATTGAATTATTATATTATTGCACTACTGTGGGACTATAATACAATGAGAGGGTCATCAATCTTATTGGCACTCGAAGGATAATTTATGCACAGGAGCACTTTGTTATATTGTTTACAGGCACTAATTTGCACAAACGTAGAGGATTTTTGCACATGAATGTATAATTATCAGTAAGTAGACCGAGGAGGAGCGTTTTGTCCACATTAGGGGATGTGAGGAGTGCCGGAAGCTAAATAGGTGTATTTTATTTTATAGCAGCTCACAAGGTTTTTAACAAAATACTTTTCTCTCTGTGCAAGCCATTTAAGGATCATTTGTGCTGATGTAGACATGATTGTTTACAAACTAAAGTCAACTGTAAACCCTAGTTTCATTTTTCAAAGCCGTGTGATTTATAAACTATTGCCATTTTTTTTTTTTTTAATTATTTTTAACCCCTTATCCAGAAGATTTACTTACCCCCCTTCATGACCCGGTCATTTTTTGCTATACGGCACTGAGTTACCTTAACTGACAATTGAGCGGTCATGCTACGCTGTACAGTGTACACAAATGAAATGTATATAATTTTTTTCCCCACAAATAGAGCTTTCTTTTGGTGGTATTTTATCACATCTGGGTTTTTTATATTGCGCTATAAACAAAAGATGACCAGAAAGTTTGAAAAAAACACCAATATTTTTTTACTTTCTGCTGTAAAACATATCAATTAAAAATCAAATGTCTTCATAAATTTAGGCCAATATATATTCTGCTACATGTTTTTGGTAAAATGAAATCCCAGTAAGCGTATATTGATTGGTTTGCGCAACAGTTATAGCGTCTACAAACTATGGTGTATGTATACTGGAATTTTGTATTTATTTTTTTAATACTAGTAATGGCGATCAGCGACTTATAGTGGGACTGTGGCAGTCAGACACTAACTGACCCTTTGTGAGAACCAGTGACACCGATAGTGATCAGTGGTAAATATGTACAGTCACTGTACTAATGACAGTGGCTGCCTCTAGGGCGATCAAAGGGTACTGTAAATGCGTACTGTGGGGTGCTTTCACTAAGGGATGTGCTGGATTTTATTCCCTGCCTTGCAGGAAAACAATAACCAGCACATCTCTGCTGACAGGACAGAGGTCTGTAATGTTCATTTAGGTAGAGCTATGTCCTGTCTAACTCCTCACTGATCAGCGGGTCTTGGCAATCATCCATTGGCCGGCACCCACTGATCGGCTTGTATTGTGACTAATCTCAGCACAGGCGCTGCACGTGTATTCCCCACCCAGAAGAACAGAATTGCGTATATTATTATTATACAGGATTTATATAGCTCTGACAGTTTGCACAGCATTTTACAACTTTAGGGCAGACGGTACAGTTACAATACAATTCAATTCAATACAGGAGGGATCAGAGGGCCCTGCTCGTTAGAGCTTACAATCTAGGAGGGAGGGTTAAGTGATACGAAAGGGTAATAACTGTGGGGGATGAGCTGATGGGGAAAATAAAAAGTGTAGTTGTTAGGTGGAGGCAGGATAGGCTTCTCTGAAGAGAAAAGTTTTCAGGGATCGCCTAAATGTGGATAGATTTGGAGATAGTCTGACAGATTGGGGTAGGGAATTCCAGAGGACGGGAGAGGCTCAGGAGAAGTCCTGGAGGTGAATATGGGAGGAGGTGATGAGGGAAATAGAGAGCAGGAGGTCTTGGGAGGAACGAAGAGGACGATTAGGTTGGTATTTTGAGACTAGTTTAGTGATGTTGCTGGAGGCAGAGTTGTGGATGGCTTTGTAAGTTCTTGTTAGCACTTTGAATTTAATTCGTTGGGCGAATGGCAGCCAGTGTAGGGATTTGAAGGAAGGGGTAGCAGATGCTGAGTGGTTTGTAAGATGGATCAGTCTGGCAGTGGCATTCATGATGGACTGAAGGGGGATAGTCTGTTTAAAGATAAGCCAATGAGGAGAGAGTTACAGTAGTCAAGGCGAGAGATAACCAGGGAGTGAATTAGGAGCTTTGTGGTTTCATTGGTTAGGAAAGGACGAAGTTTAGAGATGTTGCAGAGGTTGAGGCAGCAAGCCTTAGAAAGAGATTGGATGTGGGGCCGGAAGGAGAGTTCGCAGTCCAGGATAACACCAATCACCCTGACATGTGTGGACGGGTGGATGGTTGTGCCATTGCTCTTGACAGAATAGTCAGGGGAAGAGGCACGTGGGGGAGGAAATATTATGAGCTCGGTTTTGGACAAGTTGAGTTTGAGGAAGTGGTAGGACATCCAGGCAGATATGTCTTTTAGTAAGTTAGTGATGCGTGAGGAGACTGATGGAGTGAGCTGAGGGGTGGAGAGGTAGATTTGAGTGTCGTCAGCATAGAAATTATATTGAAACCCGTGGGAGGCTATCGGCTGACCCAGGGAAGAGGTGTTGATTGAAAATAAGAGGGGTCCAAGAACAGAACCTTGGGGGACCCCGATGGAGAAGGGAAGTGGAGAGGAGGAAGTGGAATTCTAAATGACACTGAAGGTGCATTGGGATAGGTAGGATGAGAGCCACCGAAGAGCACAGTCACGGAGACCGAGGGAGTAAAGTTTTTTTTTTGAGGAGGGGGTGGTCATCTGTATCAAAGGCAGCCGAAAGGTCCAGTAGTAGGAGTACAGAATAATGTCCATTGGTTTTTGCGGTTATTAGATCATTTGTGAGTTTTAGAAGAGCAGTTTCTGTGGAGTGTTGAGTGCTAAATCCAGATTGAAGGGGATCAAGGTTATTCTTAATGAGGTGTTCGCTCACTTGGTTGTAGACAAGGCGTTCAAGGAGTTTAGAGGAAAAGGGGAGCAATTATATATACATGATTCTGCGCAGCTGGCCCGCACTGCAGCAGTAAAGTTACAATTGGCAAGTGGTTAAAGATTTTTTCACCTGCTTATATACTGCGACTTATTTGCAGTGCTTGCTGTCTACATGCATGCACTCCAACAGCTGCAGTTGCATATTAATGCCCATGGTTGGTCTCCAAATTCAGACAACAATGGATCATGTCTGCACAGGGAGCACTGATATGACCACTTAGTCTTCACCAGGAGAGAATGTAACAAGCTGTCAATGTGGGGGAGCAATTGAAATACAATAACAGTGCCATTGTCACCTTTATAACAAGAAGAACCTTAATGGCAAGATCACCAGGTCATTATTTTCATTAAAGTTACAAATATAAAAAGATTGTGATCTTCTTCCTCACTGGCTGTGCTTAACAGCAGTGGGAGCTATTGGCTCCCACCGCTGTCTAAGCCTATGAGAAGATAGAGAGCAGCTGCTCTCGTGCACATTGCTTTATCAAGATCAGGCTCCAATAATATAAGGTGGGGGAGCTGCACTCAGAAGGTTTTTTGTTATCTTAATGCAGAGAATGTATTAAGGTACAAACCTTTAGCCTTTAGAACCACTTTAATGTTTGAATTTACATGAGTATGTTAAAGCTTATAGGAGATTTTAGGTTTCCATGTACCATCAGAAATGACACAGCGATGATCAAATACCACCAAAAGAAAGCTCTATTTGTGGGGAAAAAAATGACGCACATTTCGTTTGGGTACAACGCCTCACGACCGCGCAATTGTCAGTTAAAGCGACGCAGCGCCGAACCACTTCAGCCCCGGAAGGATTTCACACTTTAGGACCAGAGCACT
>BLSH010039815.1:266709-280350 GCA_018402905.1 Glandirana rugosa
GTTGTTTTCAAACGTAGTCAAAGTAGGTGCATCTGGACTTTTACAACTGACCTCGGGACTTTAAGGACGAATATTATTTTTTTCATTTACCGAATTGTCTTACTGTCGGAATTAATTGGTGAACGGCTGGCAGTCGGCGTTCAACTGCCGCTGTTTCACCGAGCTATAGCGTTTGGCGGCAGTATGCTGCCGCCGACGCTCTAGCACGTGACACTCGCGGGCACGCGAGTGACACAAGCCCCCCCGTCCCTCGCCCACACCGCCTGAACTAGCGGCGGCCGATGGGCACTACGGGGGCGTGACTTTCTTGCCTCCAGGCACATTCACAGCTTCCATGTAGAGGAAGGCTGTGATCACAGCCCTTCCCCCTCTCACAGAACGGAGGTCCGTGTTTACTTACACGGACCTCCGTTCTTTCAGTGCGGGGGCATCACGGGTAGCCGGCGGCGATCAAGTCCGCCACACCCGCTCCCTGCCCCCCCGAACACAGTGAGCGCACGGGCGCTCACAGTGCACGATCTCGCAGCCGCCGTCGTATGACGGCGGTTTGCGATATCGAGCCACTTTGTCGCCGTCAACTTGCGGCTGACGGTCGGCAAGTGGTTAATTAAGGCTGTCATTCTGTTAAGCCATTTACTTTTTTTATTATAAGCAGGAATTTCAGGGCTCCAGTCAACATTTTCAGGTCTACGTGGATGAAACTGATGCAAACTTTTGTTGCAGGAGGACTGCAGTATGCAATTTCTAACTTTACAAAAAAATCTACTGAAAGTCACGCCTCCACTATGTTGCACAAAGAATTGGGAGGCTTGTTGCATCATGGGGTGCGGTATGGGGCAGTAGCCTTCATTACTGACTGAAGGAAGTTTTTCCACTGCTGTAGCAAATTGGATTATGCTTTGTTAGGTTTTTTGCCTTGATCTGGATCAACTGTGGGTGTAGGATTGTGTATATGGGATTGTATGTTTTTTTTTTTCTTTTATTGGTTAAACTAGATGGACTTGTGTCTTTTTTCAACCTGACTAACTATATAACTGTTCTGAAAATTCTTGTTGCCTGGAACCTTTCATCCAGAAGCTTCACTGCTGATCCACTAACCTGGAGAAAGTGTATAGATCAGAAGTTCAGACTTTACTTTTTGTATGCTAGTTTCTGGGCAGTGATTCAGACAACTAAACTAGAGATAGCTGGGCAGTTAGCATTTTAATCAAAAGACAGTAATGGAATCTCACTTCTGTGGGTACAAGCTTCCATCAAGGCAATTCAAATATAGAATATTGGGTGGTGTGGACAGTGTCAAAATACAGGAATTCATTTTGGTAGAGATTTTAGAGCCTTAAAGAGGAACTCCACTCTGGGCACTATGCCCAAATAAAGGCAAGCAGAGGGCGACTATTTTTTAATGGCAGGGCTTTTGCTTCCTCATGTCACAGCCTCCAGGAAGGAGAACAGTGAACAGCACAGTATTGAGGTAATCAAATTCCACAGCAGATCTTCTGAAACTAGCAGTCAGAGGCAGCAACACCTTAGGTTTCACACTGCAGATATATACCTATGCCGCAGTAGGCATAGGAGTGCCTAGGCACCCTCACATACAAAGAAGCACACTGCTTTATCAAGAGATTTCAGACAAAAGGTACTTTTTGCTTCATTGGCTTTAATTCTTTTTGACCTGGGACAACTATTTAGATCAGGAAAGTTGTGGTAACGTCCCAAGTCCTTATCTCTGTTTTTTGTTTTTGTTTTTTTTGTACCTTCCTCCTACTTGTTATCCCACTCTACATTTTGCTACATCAAACTACCTTTTATACACCATTTGCATGAACAAAGTTTATGCCGTGCCTAAGGAGAAATTGAGCTGTCAAAGGAATCATCTATAGAAAGAACGTTGCAGTGCTTCTTTTCATCACCACTGTCTCTGACAATTAATATTTAATTTGAAAAATGACATGCAGAATGACACTTAAAAAGAACACAGGAAATTTAATTTATTCTATAATTCTCAAGTGGACTTTCCTGGATTCGAGAGGTTTGAGAATGTTGGTTACTCCTGAAGAGAGTGCTTCCGTTACATGCCAGTAGCCAGTCATGATTTTGTATATATTTTTCTTTTAAAGGGAAATTACTATTTTTTTTTTTCTTAAATACTGTTTATTACACGAGAAATCAGGCAGGGTGCAAAAATTTCCACATTGTAAAAGTATGCAAAGTGCCAATATCGCACTGTAAAACAGTGTGACAGAATATCAATAAACAGAGAACTTTAACAAACTCTGTCTCCTGTTTTGTGGATCCATACAACAATCAATAGTAATAATCTAAAAGCAATAGGATAAGTTCACATCTCCCACAGATTCTTTGCTTTAGGATAAATCAATGTCAACCATTAGCAGTTAGTTTGGGGTCACACCAGACTTCCCAAATCTTAAAGTATTTTTGCGGGGGCAACCCCAGTGCTCATATATTACTTTCTCATAAAGGTGAAACTGATTAGCAATTCTACGACCCATTTCCAATAATCAGCTATAATTGGGCATGTCCACATTAAATGATTAAACTTGAAACATAGAAAAGTGACGGCAGAAAAAGACTAAGTAGTCCATCGAGTCTGCCATTTTTTTAATTGTTTTTTTGTTTTCACGTTAAGGTGTCTGTTTATGAAACTCCGGATCGCGGCTCTTCTCAGATCATTAACAGTTTATGAAAGTGAGATGATCAGCGGAGAACACATTCTCCACTGATCATCGCAGCAGACAGCGAATCTGTCACTGACTGCCACAGAAACGGCCAGTTTAAGAAGGTGAGATCTCAGCACCTCACTGGCGATCTGTGGCAGAATTCTCACTCCCAGATTCTCAAGCTCAGGGGTTGAGAATCGGGGAGAGAAGTGAGAAGCTGGCCGAGGATTCTGGAGGAAGAAGGATATGTATTCCTTCTTTCACCTTCCCAGCGCCAGAACAGTGCAAAGCACACCTTCCCCAACAATATACACATCAAAAGAAGCAGGCTAGGAATGTATAGGTATAATAATACCAGGAGAGTTTACTTTAACTATAAATTGATGACCTGTAAAAGCTTTTAAAGTACTGCCTGTGGACAATGTGTTGTTTCACAGGCATATGTAAGTTAGGGGCTTAAGGTGTTTGGTACAGTATCTGTTTCTTCGATGCAAGTTCATATTTGATAATGTGTGTGTGTATATATATATATATATATATATATATATATATATATATATATATATATATATATTGTGACAGTAGGCGAGGTGAACTAGTGGACGGACACTACCTGTCACCTCGCATGCGTTCATATAGATTGGACTAGGTGGAGTCCAGCCCAGGTATTACCAGCCACTGTGGCTGGGCTGGTTCTGGTCCAGAGTTTTGGTCCACTGGAGTCTACCAGCAGGTGGCTTAAATTACCAGGAAGAGCACTCAGTTGTGCTCTGGCCTGGGACTCGGAAGGAACAATCTGAGTGAGCTCAATTTTGGTGTTTGGACTTTAAAGAAAAGGTTTGCATTTGAAAATGATTTGTGGGTGTTGGGGACCAGCCCCATACTGTTTAGTGAGGAGAACTATACTGTTAAGTTTATCGCCAGATGGCAAGGTTTTTGTTTTTTCTGTTTTCATTTCTGTTTATGTGCAACCTTTTATATAAACCTGGCTGCAAGCCAGAATTTTATGAAGCCTGCTGTGCGAAACTGCTTTTATCCCAGGAAAAGCGATCCCCACTAGAGCTGATCTCTTACAATATATATATATATTCCCAAGGGTAGCCACAGCACTCTGGGGTAAATGCCCAGGTGCTCACCCACAAAGAAATATTACAAATCCAAAACTGGTGTGGAGCACTCACAGGTTTTGCAGAGGAAATATTTACTCATTTTGATGAAGCACAGTCCATCTTTCTCAAGACGTCTTCATAGACTGAGCTTTATCAAAATATGAGTGACTCTATACCAGTTTTAAATATATAAAATATTATTTTTTAATGTGTGCAAAAAATGGACTCTGGGTCTCATTAAAGCCCACTTCATGATGCACATATACTCACCTATTTCACCTACTCCCACTGCTCCATTCCACTGCAGTCCTATCTCTGATGTCACACCCTCCCTCACATAACAAGCCCAAATATTACATGCTCCCCTATACTGAGATGTGTTGGATATCCCAGGGCAGTTCATTGCAGGAAACAGAATCCTGCAGTTATTACGGTCATCTTGGAGCTTTGTGTGTTTGGGCTAATACTGCCCTCGTGGTTCTATGTACAGCTAAGAAAACAACTTGAACTCTTCAATAAAGCAGAAGTTGCATTTACTGTTTCTTGTTTTTTTAGAAAGACAGGTCATCTCTCAGGCTCAAATATTAGAGGAACAATGGGTGTGAAAAATGGAGGCAGCCTTTTCACACTACTGATGTGAATTCCTGAATGTATTTCCTTCTGAACTAAATCCTGTTATGACCAGTAGATGGTAGCTACGAATGCACTACTTTACAATACCAAATTCCATGTTTATACTGTATATGGCAGAACAGTCACTATAGCAAAACCAATAAAGCAGAACTGCTTTTAGTCCCCCTGCAAAGTCCCAGATCCTGCCAGTGAAGTCCACCTAATCTCTTTGATGGTGTGGCAATGATACAGCACTGCTCCTGAATCCAGAGTTGCCACTTTTATGTAGGTTGTGTGTTCAGAGCTCAGCACTTCTGGGTTCGCACACAGCAGAGGAGATCAGGAAATAGAGGTTTCCTAAGCTCATCCTGCTTGCCATTCTGACAGCAGCTTGCTGGGTAAAACTGATAAAAGACATATCCAAAGCACTGATTAGGTTAAGGACCCCCTGTGTCTCTAATCTCCATTTCAAAGACAGTGAGTGCAATATATGACCGCAAAATACAAAAGAATGATGCCTTACACAAAGCCAGGACATATTGTACATTAGTACAAAGCTGTAAGATCACAATTCACCATTAGTGAATTAGTTAGATGCATATGATTGTGCTAACTATTTGAATTACATGTAATATAGATGCTTTGATGCAGCATCAATTATAACCTGATTAGAAACCGCATGAAGCTTTACAGGACCCCAATCATGTTTATGGAACATATTTTATTAGATATTAAAATGTAAATAAAAACAGAATCTGTAAATGTGATGGTATAAATTCACAATAAAGTCACAAGTCTGTTTGATTTGACCCATTCATGCATTTATAAGTGATATTTTTCCTACTGTGTGTTCAGTTTTTTTTTTCCTTGGGCCACACATCAGTAGATTTAGGTAAGGTGATGATGTTACCCCTTTCCTTGGCCACCATTATACAGTATATCATAAAAGTGAGTACACCCCTCACATTTTTGTAAATATTTTATTATATCTTTTCATGTGACAACACTGAAGAAATGACACTTTGCTACAATGTAAAGTAGTGACTGTACAGCTTGTATAACAGTGTAAATTTCCTGTCCCCTCAAAATTAACTCACACAGCCATTAATGTCTAAACTGCTGGCAACAAAAGTGAGTACTAAGTTAAAATGTCCAAAGTGTCAATATTTTGTGTGGCCACCATTATTTTCTAGCGCTGCATTAACCCTCTTGGGCATGGAGTTCACCAGAGCTTCACAAGTTGCCACTGGAGTCCTCTTCCACTCCTCCATGACAACAACATGGAGCTGGTGGATGTTAGAGACCTTGCGCTCCTCCACCTTCTGTTTGAGGATGCCCCACAGATGCTCAATAGGGTTAAGGTCTGGAGATATGCTTGGCTAGTCCATCACCTTTACCCTCAGCTTCTTTAGCAAGGCAGTGTTCATCTTGGAGGTGTGTTTGGGATCATTATTATGTTGGAATACTGCCCTGTGGCCCATTCTCCAAAGGGAGGGGATCACGCTCTGCTTCAGTATGTCACAGTACATGTTTGCATTCATGGTTCCCTCAATGAGAACTGTAGCTCCCCAGTTCCGGCAGCACTCATGCAGCCCCAGACCATGACACTCCCACCACCATGCTTGACTGTAGGCAAGACACACTTATCTTTGTGCTCCTCACCTGGTTTCCGCCACACACGATTGACACCATCTGAACCAAATAAGTTTATCTTGGTATCATCAGACCACAGGACATGGTTCCAGTAATCCATGTCCTTATTCTGCTTGTCTTCAGCAAACTGTTTGCGGGCTTTCTTGTGCATCATCTTTAGAGGAGGCTTTCTTTGGGGACGACAGTCATGCAGACCAATTTGATGCAGTGTGCGGCATATGGTCTGAGCACTGACAGGCTGACCGCCTCACCCCTTTAACCTCTGCAGCAATGCTGGCAGCACTCATATGTCTATTTCCCAAAGACAACCTCTGGATATGACGCTGAGCATGTGCACTCAACTTGTTTGGTCGATCATGGCGAGACCTGTTCTGAGTGGAACCTGTCATGTTAAACCGCTGTATGGTCTTGGCCACATTGCTGCAGCTCCGTTTCAGGGTTTTGGCAGTCTACTGGAAGGATATGAATGCTTGATTCCCTGAATAGGGTTGTTGCATTTATTCTTTCCTAGTTTATATCAGAGGAAAAAAAAACTGTTTTGTCCAACTGTTCCTCCCATGCTTATGGGACAGTGATTAGTGTTTGTGTTATATGTCTGCCCATATTGGCTGTTTTAATATACTTTTCAAATAAATCTGTATTTCTATAAGAATCTTGAATACTGTAAGTCTATACCGTACCATGAAAGTCCAAGTGATTGATCTAAAAAATCTAGTGGCAAATCCAATTCATAGGTGCTGAATTGCTCAGGTCCTAGAAATTTGCAATTCCTAGTGGCTCAAGGATGTTTGAAATTGACTAGTAAATTGCTGGCAGATATAGAAGATGTAAATGAATGCAGCTCTGTAATATTGAATACATCATTAATTTTTTTTTAAATACAAGTAGTATAAGAACCTGAATGTGACCTGGTATCAGCCTTTTTCAAATCCCTGTACAGCAGAGCTGCATTGTTAGAATAAGAATTGGTACAAGCAGCAAACCATTCAGTCCTGGAAAGAAGCATGCTGATTGTAAGGAAAAAGCATGGTAGCCTAAAGCAGTGTTTTTCAACTCCAGTCCTCAAGGCACACCAACAGGTCATGTTTTCAGGATTTCCCTCAGATGAAACAGCTGAGGTAATTACTAAGGCAGTGAAACTGATCAAATCACCTGTGCAAACTCTTGGAAATCCTGAAAACATGACCTGTTGGTGTGCCTTGAGGACTGGAGTTGAAAAACACTGGCCTAAAGATTGGTTCCTCATGGTGCTGCTTTACTGTCCATCTCAAGCTTTAGGAGGGCCCGTGACAACCTAGGCTCAGAGGAAGTGGGTTGAATGATGCTGGCCATCAGAGTGAGGAAGTCTAGTGCAGAAAAAAAAAATACTGCAGGAGACCTTTCTGGATTGATGGAAGCAAAAGCTGTTTTTGTTCATTTATCTTTAAAGAGGAAGTTTAATAAAAATTACAGTTATAAAAAAAATGAGGAAGTAAACCCTGATGATGAACGTAAAAGCATAATAGGCTAGTATGCATTGCATACTAGCCTATTATGTGCCACTCACCTGCTATCGACATCGCCCTGTCCCCACAGTAGGAAGCATCCATCTTCACCCCTTTTCCTTCCGGGGCTGCCGACTCCGGCGTTGTGACTGGCCGGAGTCCCGTGAAGTCACTCCTGCGCATGTGCGCAGGAGCCGCCAATCTTGGCATGATCACAGTGAAGAAACAGCATGGCGGCCCGTTTCTTCACTGCGCATGTGCCGATGACGTCGGCACATGCGAGTACAGTGTATATCTCCTAAAACGTGCAGGTTTAGGAGATATGCAGGGTACCTACAGGTAAGCCTGATTATAGGCTTACTTATAGTTTAAAGTGGTTGTAAAGCGTTTACAACCACGTTAATAGGCTGGTCATTTTCATTTTATTTTTGGCTGGAGTTCTCCATAAGGTTGGGTTTACACTGCCGCCACTGGAAAGACGCACCACAAAAGGCACAACTTTGCCACCCGACTTCATTGCGGCTTGCTTGCAACTTCATTAACAGAAGTCAATGCAAGTCATGATGAAATTGCCCCAAAGTAGTGCAGGAACCTTTTTCTAAGTCACAGTGACTTGAGTCATACTGATTACAGCGGTTCCATTGCAGTTAATGGGGTGCGACTTGTCATGCGACTTTGAACTCTCAAGTCGCATGACAAGTCGTGGCAGTGTGAACCGAGCTTTAACCACTTGCCGACCGCCGATCGGCATCTGATGGCGGCAAAGTGGCTCGTTCCCGCAAATCGCCGTCATACGACGGCGGCTGCGGGAACGAGTTTAGTGAGCGCGCGCGCCGCCAGAGGCGCGCCCGCACGCTCACTGTGTCCAGGGGGGGCCAGGGAGCGGGTGCGGCGGCTTCGATTGCCACCGGCTACCCGCGATGGCCCCCCCGGAGCGAGTGAGCGGAGGTCCGTGTATGTAAACACGGACCTCCGCTCTGTGTGAGGGGGAAGGGCTGTGATCACAGCCTTCCTTTACGTGAAGGCTGTGACCACTTCCCTTCCCCAGATAGGCAGTCCCCCATACAGTAAGAACACGCCCAGGGAACACAGTTAACCCTTAGAGCGCCCCCTGCAGGTTAACCCCTTCACTGCCAATGGCATTTACACAGTAATCAGTGCATTTTTATAGCACTGATCGCTGTATAAATGCCAATGGTCCCAAAAAAGTGTCAAAATGTTCCGACATGTCCGCTGAAATATCGCAGTACCGCAAAAAATCGCAGATCGCCGCCATTATTAGTAAAAAATTTAAAAAAATTAAAAACCCCAAAAATGAATTCTCATCATCCGTAAACGCGACCACTTTTGCGCAAACCAATCAATAAACGCCGATTGCGATTTTTTTTTATCGCAAATATGAGGAATATAAATCGGCCAAAAACGGTGAAAAAAAATGTTTTTTTATATTTTTTTTTTTGATTTGTATTTTAGGAAAAAGTAAGAAATTTGGGTTTTTTTTGCAAAATTGTCGCTCTTCTTTTGTTTATAGCGGCGATCAGAAATGACGCAGAGGCGATCAAATGCCACCAAAAGAAAGCTCTATTTGTGGGGGAAAAAAGGACACAAATTTCGTTTGGGTACAACGTCGCACGACCGCGCAATTGTCAGTTAAAGCGACGCAGCGCCGAATCGCAAAAAGGGCTCCGGTCCTAAAGCTGGAAATCCTTCCGGGGCTGAAGTGGTTAAACTACATGCGCATCGTATAGCATGTATGTCGTATAGTAGGGTATGTGAATGGGGATTCAACTATAACTAGTATGTGCTAGGGTTAAAGGGCTGTAAAACAGTTATGACTGATAAATGTCAAATTAAAAGCATAATAGCTTTAAAAGAAATCAGATTAAAATAAAATGGACCTAAAACCTAAGATACTTATTGGCCAAAAGCAGTAACAACAGTGAAAATCCCCAAATTATACAACCAAGTGAGTTCCAGGCTTGATAATACAGTAGGATGTGCTTGAAATGCAAATCTTCGCCTGTCTATTTTATGTCTTGTGTGATGGAATAAAGGATCATTTTTATTTACAGACAGGAAGTCCTTGGCGACTATTTTATGCTGTGTTGATTGCTCTCAGACCACTTTGGTGCCTGGTGGACAGGCCGTTACAGCACAAAGCATTTATTTCATCTGTGGACGTCAGAGCCATTAGGGGTCCATAAACATTATTTTATGGGCAGAAGGGTTTTAGCGGTGCTAAAATGATGGTTATGCAGTTAACGTATATTGAGTGATATTTTCTAGAGCGGAGGCATACCAATTAAAGTGCAAAAATGTTAACATTAATTACTTGTGTGTGTTTTGCATCCAAAGCAACAGTTTTAGTTTTGCTTTTAAAGAGTGACTGTACAGCTATTTTCTCAGTTGTGATGGAATTGATGAAAACTAACCTCAGAACTGTCACTTGGAAGTGTTTAGGAGCATTTTTTTTTAAACACCTGCAGTTCTATATTTTTTCATAGTAGTTAGAACAACATCTGTCCCTAACTTGTATTTATAAATATGTTTTTTTTTATTTTGTTACTAACTTTCTAAAAATTCGGGTTTCTTATGCTTTCAAAAAGTTACACCTATAAATCGTCAGGCTCAGTTCACACCTGAAGCGATACGATTTGCAGTGCTACTCAAGTCGCCCCCCTCGAGGCGACTTCTATTATAGAAGTCAATGCAAGTTGCCTGAAGTCGCCTCAAAAGTAGTACAGGAAACTTTTTCTAAGTCGGAGCGACTTGAGTCACTCCTATTTAGAAAGGTTCCATTGCAATGCATGGAGGCAAATTTTCAGCCGATGTGTGAACCGGCACTAAATGCTATTATGAAGTGTCAGCCATGGACATTTAATCACAAATGAGAACAGAGAAAAATATTTAAATTCATTTTTAACCGGTTCCCTCCCAGGCTATTGTAGAATGACGGCTGGGTGGGACCTCTCTAGTTCTGGGAGGACGTCCTATGATGTCCTCCAATTCTTGCTGCTCATTCATGCCCCCGGGGGGCACGGAGGGCGGTGGTGTGCTGTGTCCCCTGGACACATCGCATCAACAATCAGGGTAAAGAGCCAATGATGCACAAAAACAAAACCAAGGGCTGCGCTAAGGATGAAGTAGTTGCAAATTGATTAAATTTCGATGTTCAGATAAAAACAGACAAATTAAGTCCAATGGTACAATATGTATTGATATGAAAACACTTTAAATCGCAGTCTTTGGATAACAAAGTGCAGGGACAATGTCCCTTATGGGTAGTGATCCATTAATCCGGAGTGGTGACACCCAGGTGCGCTAGCTACAGTAATGTGCAATCCACCACCGATGATGGAAAGGCTTACCAGACTGAGTCTGCAAAAACGCTTGTGGTTTTTCCCCAGCCAGGGGTGTACCCTCAATCACTCCAAAGGCCAACAGCAGAAACCTCCCAGTAGCGTTAGGACCGTGATGAAGATTGTCCCTTTACCCACAAGGAAGATAAACTCAATAGTCAAGTACCATCAAGATGCTTTATTAATAAATAAAATCCTACTTACAAAAGTTGCATAAAATCAAGAATGAACCGGCCGATATCCCATCTCACGGGCTGTTAGATCGCGGTGACGTCAGCGCGCCCCCCCACGTACGTTTCATCATAAACTGACGTCGTCCTGTATGGTACAGTGTTGCATGACCGTGCAATTATCATTTAAAGTGTGACAGCGCTGAAAGCTAAAAATTGATCTGGACGGGTGGGGGAGGTAGGTGTCTGGTACTGAGGTGGTTAAAACCTAGGTTGACCAATAAATAATATATCACAGTACTACACTGTTTTGAAAAAAAAAAATTAAATCAATTTTATTGTTCCAAATACAATATATAAAAAACTATCCCCAATAAATTTAGCAGGGCCCCGCACTATGCATAACTAATTTCTCATTAATAAGTTAGGTAGAAGTGTATATGGTCTTTCCAAATTATTCATGAGCATTACATACTGTATATGGGGACACAAATATAAACAAAATTAAGTAGTGCTATTTTTTTTTTTTGTTGGAAAGACTAAATATAAAAATGTCTTACTTGGTTTCCAAATATATTCTATTCTATGTATGCTGATTTTGCCCCATGTTTGATGTTCATTTGGAAACCAAGCTGGGGCACAGATGACAATAAAGACAAAAAAATATTTAGCAAGATGCACATTATAGGTTGATCATTGGTGTGATCATGGACATTTTTGTTCTTTGCTTTTCTTTTAGGTGAACCTGGGCAGCAACCAGTTTCTGTTTTCATTAGTAGTGACCCCAGAACTGATGCCTTGTTTTTCCTTGAGACATGATGTGGATGCACTGCTGTGGCAACCGCGTTCAGCGCCAGATGATAACTTGTGGGAGCATGCTGCTACATTCAACGCTCTTGGTAAGTGGTTCATGATACTGCTGTGCAATTTATAAGATACAGTACACCTTGACTTAAAAAGAAAGGGAGGATTGCAGCCATACACATTTTTTAAGAGCTTCAAAAAGTCTGTCTGTTTCCCCATTTGGGATTTTTCACTTGTGGTATCCAAACGGCAAATAAAGAGACTCTCCAGCTGGGACACATACAGGAATAAAATCAGTTTTATTAGTAGAGTGTAGAAGGATTAGAACCTTTTGTTGGGTTTTTGTAACTGATTGTGTCCCAATTTAAACAAAACTCCATGTGGAGAAAATCTGCCCAAAGGGGACACTGCAATTAGAATGTGACTACCTACTGTGGCATCTAGTAGACTCAAATGCATAGAAGTTCTTCAGTTAGCAGAGAGCATTTGAAAAAATCCATATGCTACCAAGTTACTTTGTTTCAGTGCCATGCAACTCTTGTTGGGGGTTCCCTTAAGTTAAGCAAAGTTGGTAGCCTTTCATTGCAAAAGCTCTCTTCACTAGGCCCTAACTCGCAAATAGGATCAGACTAATAAATTGTCTTAGTGCATTTGCTTGCTATTTAGAATGGCATTGCAACAAGTTACATATACCACACGTTGCAATGTGGAAGTGTAAACGGCCCTAAATGTGCACACTGTGTCAAGGTGTCTATTTACGTTCAAAGATCCCTGGTACAAGCTTTCACAAACGGCAGAAAAGTAAACATTCTTCAAATTGCAAAGCCATACAAAGGAAGACTAAGTAATCTCAGACTGTATCCCTCCAAAATAAGATTAGAGAAGAGCACCATATAGAATGTCTGTGACCATCTAATAAGGCAATTAGGCATGACAAGTCTCTACATCTTTGTGGATGCTACATAAATATGCCAGGAACTCAAACTATAGCAAAACTTTAAGAGACAGCCCTTACTACCAAGGGCCATGGAGAAGACCATGGCAAACAAAAGAAAAAAAACAAGAGAAAAAGGAGTGTAGAGAGAAAGAGACCGAAAAGGTGCCTGTTAATCATTCAGTTTTATTCAACATACGAGAGTGGGAACAGTGTCATAGGGCTCATGCACACAACCACCTGGGGCCATACTATGTAAGGATCAAGCATATTTTCCCTGTCTAAGAACCACAGGTGCTGCATACAGATGCCCCATAGCAGTGGCGGCTGGTGAAGTTTTTGGATGGGGGGGCGCCAGGCCCCGCCCTTCCCTTTGACCCCTCCTACTTTTAATAAGCCCCGCCCTTTATATAATCCACCCACTCCGTCCCCTGTATTCCACATATTGTGTCAGGAGTATACAGCTCAGCATCACAGGACACAGTATACAGCTCAGCATCACAGGATACAGTATACAGCTCAGCATCACAGGGCACAGTATACAGCTCAGCATCACAGGACACAGTATACAGCTCAGCATCACAGGACACAGTATACAGCTCAGCATCACAGGACACAGTATACAGTGAAACAGGTGGGGGCAGTTTGCAGCCAGTGACACAGGTGGGGCAATTATGCAGCCAGTGACACAGGTGGGGGCAGTTTGCAGCCAGTGACACAGGTGGGGGCAATTATGCAGCCAGTGACACAGGTGGGGGCAGTTTGCAGCCAGTGACACAGGTGGGGGCAGTTTGCAGCCAGTGACACAGGTGTGGGGCAGTTTGCAGCCAGTGACACA